>WIGO01000113.1:26015-122105 GCA_014235945.1 Colletotrichum plurivorum
GTTGTTTTGTATTATCTCTGTTGTTGTCTGTCATCCATGTTGTCTGTTATCCTTGCTGTTATCTATTATCCTTGTTGTTGTCTGTCATCCTTGTTACCATCCAGCAACCAGGACGTACACACATGTATACTCCTTGGGTCTTGATTAGCAGCTGTCCACCACACCTTCGAATTCATCGGGCTTGAATACGAACAGTCCGCTCGGGGATACTAGTAACGGGAAACAAACACAGATTTTGAGTCACGACAATTAGAAATGAACAGTCATGTTCTGTGTGCCCAAGGCTAGAGTTTAGAGCCATGCGATACGTCACGCGCGGGCAAAGGAAATGCTCCCTCAGTCCATTGGTCCTCTGGAGATCTCACAAACACATACAAAGATGACGATTATATACCCCTGCCAAACCCCATGTGAAAGATCACACATCCATATCCATCCTTGCTAGACTTGGTCAATCACAGGTGGTGAAGCTCTGGCCTGGCTGGCATTGCCAGAAACTGGTTATTTTAGCAGAACACTTTATGAAGAAAAAAACGAAAGTCCACCAGTAACACACTCACTCCTGAACCACTACACCCAGAAGAAATAGGGTATCATGCGCACAGAACGGAATACGGGGCACGGATACATTACCATCGCTGGACAGCGCAACTGACGGACAACAAAAGCACGAATTGGAGAGTACGCCCTCCTCTCCTTTGTCATCTTCCTGACCCAACCACAACTGCACACAGTATGTGCAGTCCATTCTCATTGTGTTTGTTGAGTTCACTAACCCCAAACTCATCGAGGTTGTAAAGAACGAGCTGCTTGCTGAGGAGGTATCTGAACTGCTACTTATCAACTTGGCGGTCAACCCACCTGTCGAGGTCATCCAAGGAGTCTCAAGACCTTCAACCTAGAAAAGCGTCCATCTAACAGTGTCTCTGGCAGGACGAACTAGTGCCTGGATGATCTCTGGTTCATCTCGTGGAAGTAAACTACCTAGGACAGGCAAATCTTCTTAGCAACAGCCAGGCAGGATGGTCTCCCTATGCTATAGTAAAATAGCCCCAAGCTTTCTTCAAGTATCGAACTTGACCAGCGCCACCAAATATCCACATCTCCAAGTCGCACCAAGGGTGTTCATGCCAGAACTATCATCTCCCCCCTCATCACCAGCAAAGTGTCCAACAAGTAGTTTGAAGTGATGTCATTTCAGCAGACTAGCATCCGCATAATACACATGAGAAGAGTCTCAACTCTCGCCATGCCCATTCCCAAGCTCACAGCCCATTCGTCGACAGTGCTGTCCAACAGCCGTCGGTATTCCCTCCTCTCATCAGACAAATAAAAAAAAACAAAATAAAAAGATGTAAAGGTATGTAGAACCATTTTGTAAGAAGAGTGAAAAAAAAAGCCACAAAATATCACGCCGGCGCCTCCCTCTACACCATACTCAAATCTCCCCTCTACTGCCTAAGCGGCAACTTCCGATCAAGCGTGTGAAAAGCCATCGTCCTGGGCGTGTACGGCACGACCCCGACCCTCGGACTCGCAGGCCCCTTCCCAATGCCCCCCGTCATCTCCCACTCCCGCCCCTCCTTGGCGTACTCCACAGGCGAGCCGTCCGACTCCTCCTCCTTCTCCTCGTCGACCTTGTCCCAGCGGTTCGGCAGGCACACGTACACCGCGACGCCCAAGCTGACCACGAACAGGAACAGCATGTACACCGTGACGGCGAACGTGCCCTTGGCGAGCTGGCACGACTTCTCCGCGCGGAACCTCCTCCCGTAGTCGCAGGACTTGGCGATGTACCACGCCACGCTGCTCGGGTGCGCCGGGTCGGCGTGGTCCGGGCCCATCTGCCCGTACACGCTGACGGTGTACATGGCTACCATGCAGACGTTGATGCCCACGGCGAGCAGCGGGAACCAGAACTTCATGATGAAGGCGACCAGCTTGGCGAGGAGGAGGAAGAGGGTGATCACGGAGAGGGCGACGTTGAAGTCGGTCAGTCTAGGGTTGTGTTAGCCACGGCCCTCGGTGGTAGGTAAAAACCTGATGAGCAATACTTACGTCCTTGACCATACGAAGGGCACCGTGGGCAGCGGCTCGTAGTTGGCGTACGCGTACAGGATCATCCTGGGGTCCGAGTTGAAGCCGTAGGCGTGGCCGACCTCCCATAGCTTGGACCGGTAGAGGTCCGGCTGGGCGATGCCGAAGAGGACGAGGAGGGGGATGAGGCCGGCCAGCTCGAGCGGGAAGAGCGTCCACATCACTGGCCTCAGGAGCCATTTCCTGTGCAAGATCTTGTAGGCCATCTTTTCGGTGAGTTTGGCGTGTGATGATTATCGCCGGTAAAATAAATAAAGTTGTTGATTAGAGTCGTCGACGTTTTCGACTCAGGTCACCCCGGTTGATGATGTAGGGGTCTCGGTTCGTCTCTTCTTTGTACGAAACCTTGTCCTAACTCCCTCTTGGCTCTCTTTCTTTCAACCTCCCCCGGATGATACGATGGAGGGGGGCTGCTATTCTGGTCCCCAGCCTTGGAGGCGCAGTCGTCGCCGAAGCAAAGATGAGGGGAAGAAGGTGATTTCACATCGGTCAAGTACCAGCACTCGACCACGGAAACCGCAATGCTGTCGTTCAGATAACACCCGGCGCTCGTGTCTTCGTCCGTTCGTTTTCTTCGTTTCCGTCCGGGATTCGCGAATCGTCAAATTATGGGGGAAGCAAAAGGGAAAACAGAGAACAAACCTCCGGACCCGGTCGGGGTGGGCGGGCAGTTTAAGGGCCATCCCTCCTCGCTCCCTCTTCTGACTTGCAGATTGCCCACTCACCTGTCCGGCGCTACACTGCTTGACTGCGCACCTCCGCTGCCCCCAACGGCCATTCACCGGTGAGGGTGAGGGGGCGAGCAATCAAGGCTGGCGGGTGCGGTGGCCGGGTCAGCTTACAGCTTAGGGTCGCGGCATTGGACGGTTGCTGCATGTGCCGTGGCCGACAATCACAGCGGCGGTGCCCAATGAGCGGCGGAGCTGGGGAGAGCTGCTAAGCGCCGGGCTGCGGAGGGGGCCGGCGATTGGTCGGCCCCCGGACAGATCAGCCAATGGGGGCTGCTATGCGCCATGTGCGCACAATACCCGCCCGTCCATGGTGACAGGGGAGGGATCAACGGGATCATGGATGGGTGGCATTGGGCGGCATGGCAAAATGGCTGGGGGCCCTTTCGTGCACTTCTTCTTGCCTGTTGGTTCTTGGTGGTTGGTGGTTGGTGGCAAGCAAGCAGCAACGCCGAAGGAGCTGGCAAGCTGGCTCTGTGTGGCCCGAGGAGAGCAAGCTGAGTTGGAGCTTTCGTGCGATGCTGGTGCGATGCGACCGAAGACGCACCAGGAATCCAGGAATCCAGGGATCATTGGGCCCGATCACAGGCCTGCATGCACGGTGATGGCCGCTGCGAACTCCATAATGGTCTCGAACGAGGAGAAATCAACGTGATGGTTGTGATTTTCTTCCCATTCGAGACTTGAGGTCGGCGCTTGCTCAGACCCGTCTCGCGATATGTACGTGATGGATGTGGTTCATGTCAATGATCCGCAAAAGCGGAGGCCGGACGGTTTGACGACCCTGATCTCGCCTGCCAGCGTACCGGAATGCTGCCGACGGACGGGAACAACGTCCGTGCCGGATGAACGCGAGCATCTGCGTGGTTGGAAGACAGCTTCCCGACGGACACTTGCACACCGAAGATCGCTCCCAGCCTCGCTGGCTTGTCTCGCTGTCAACCTGTCAACGGGGACACGAGTTTAGCTAGCGGCGACCGAGCCCGGTGATCCTTTCGCAGACGGACGCGCTACCGGAGAATCCCACGCTGGCGGGCTGAGGCGAGCGACGATCCGATCGGCCGGCAATAAGCAAATGCTGATCGACCCAAGATATTAATAGAGGGGCTGCGGTGCGGTATGGACGAGTTCCACGAGAATGGGAAACTTGGATCACACCCCTATGAGCTTGACCAGCACGACGCGTTGCCACCCCCGGCTGAAATGTAAATGCATGTGCTCTCGCTCTGCCTTGCTCGAGTGTCATCGGGCGAGGTAATCTTGGTAAACCTAGATGCAGTCAGCTTGACGGATGAATTCATCAAACGATCCATCTGGTTGGTCCAAAGCTGGACGACAGCAATAGCCCTCGATAACGATATGAGCCGGCAGCCAAACCTGCAGCACGAGACGCAGCATGCCTCGTACAGCTAGAATCACCAAGCCAGCACTCAGTTCAGCCGTCCGTCTCCAGCCATGGTCGGAGGAGATGCTGGTATCTGTCCACTTTGCGCACTCTCGGACAGCGCCTCGAGGCCGGAGCGGAAATGAGATTCCCACGCGGAGAGGGAGGACCAGGACGAGACAAGCGCCATCGCGATCGCGGAGCCAGCTGTGTGAAGGAAACAACAAGGAATGTTGTGCGTCTCGGACTCAGTTGACGAGCTCCGGCAAAGAATGACGGACCATTTAGCCCGTCTCCCCTCTCGCTGCCCCTCGGCGATGGAGAAGAAAGCCGTTCTGTTGGTCGGCCGGATAGGGCTGACTATCTGCACCCCGATCGCAGCAATCAGACCAGCAGCAGTGGCACTGACCATTGCTCGGCCAAAGCATAATGATGTTCCACGCGGCCGGTCAAGCAAGCGCGTGCGTGTGATGATGCACCATGGCATGCCAAGTGGTGAGCGAGGAAAGATGTCGGCCTTGACGACGGATGCTCGTGGCATTTGGATATCGAAGTGATGCCGGAAGAGGGGAGAGAGAGCACAGTCGGTATTCCCTGTGCAGAAACGGCAAGCAGCTCGCTCGCTCGCTCGCTCGGTCTCGTTTTCTCTCGGTCTCTCGCTTGGAGCAAATAGGTGGAGTGCAGGCGGCGGGTGAGGCATGTGAGACGGTTGAGCCGCTCGTCTTCCTGAACCCCATCAGACATTCCTCTGGATGAGGAGATCGAGTAAGCAAACCCAAGGGGAGGGGGTCCGGCAGTGCAGCGCGGTGCGAATCGTGTCTGGTCTCATCAGGGTCAAATGCGCGAAGCACTTGCTTCGTCTGGCACAAACACCACACACACTCGCGGGACGATATCGCCGTCGAAGAATGTGTTCCATCCCTCCCCCCGACGGTGACATTTGATAGACAAGCAGCACGTCGGGGGCGTGTCTTTGCCTTGTCTTGCGTTGACTGTCTTGTCTTATCTGGTGTTTGCTGCTGCTGCTGCTGCTTCTTCGCTCTCGCGTCTCTCCGGCTCCGAAGTGAGACTTTGGGGCTGTCTGAGGTTGACGTTACTCCATGCCCTTGCACTACCTTTGCACTTGCCTCGGTGGCTATGCGACCGCGTGTCGGTCGCTCTTTGAGGGCATCGGATTGCGCGGTCTTTCCAAGTCCAAGTCCCCCTCCGACGCTTTCCCCTCTCTTGACCTCTCGAAAAAGCAGCCCCCAAAGGAAGGAGGTCTC
The DNA here is from genome assembly GCA_014235945.1 of Colletotrichum plurivorum. Taxonomy (NCBI): domain Eukaryota; kingdom Fungi; phylum Ascomycota; class Sordariomycetes; order Glomerellales; family Glomerellaceae; genus Colletotrichum; species Colletotrichum plurivorum. The sequence continues at coordinate 31,490 of WIGO01000113.1, forward strand.
GGCGGGGAGCATGCAACCGTGAAAGGCGTGTTTGAGAGGCCGACAGCGCCGGGCATCCGCGGGTTCAGGTCCTGCGGACAGGTGACACGAGGCAAGGACCCTGACCTGGGAGACCTGAAAGGCATGAAGTGGTTAGCGGCTTTCAAAGGTAGATGGATGGAGTTGGTCATTGCCGGCCGGTTCTTCCGCCCGAGGCGGACTGCTCCGGCACTGCAAGCTCCAAGCATCGCGAGTCGTTCCCCATAATCTCTAGCCAACGGATCATGATTGGCTTGCAGCTTCAAGCAGCCTCTCGGGCGCCTCTTCAGCTTCTTCTCCTCCTCGCCCGAACTTACCGAAAGGACCATCAATCGTCAAGCCATTGAAGAGACGGCACGGCATAAGTGTTGTCGTTCCCTGCCAGCAGTGTTATCGTTCCCTGCCAGCACTGCTCTGTCCCAGGTCCCAAGTGGAGCACAACATTGTGGATTGTGTGGAAGGACGGCGGCGCGTTGGAGAACCGAAGATCACGGCTGCATGCAACGAGACAAGTTCAATGGATGGTGTCTGTCCGGCGGTTGTGGTGGTGTCGGTGGTGGTGGTCGCCTGCCCGCTGTCTCTGCTGCCCGGGCGGTCTTTCCAGTGCGGCGTCGTTGGGGTTTGATGCGCGGCGGGCCCCCCTAGAGGGAAGGAACCACAGAAGGGCGAAGGACATGGAAAGAACGAAAGAAAAGAAAAAAAGCAGGTACGTAGGTACTTCCCAAGGTACCTCTCTCAGGTCCCTAGGTACCGGCCTCGAGGTGTAGCGTAGCGTGCCGGAATGGGGACCAATGAAACCAGGGCTGTTCGATGGGCGGGGAGCAGCTGGCAGGTGACGATCATCGATCGGCGAGGGCTCGGGGTGGGGCCGACCGCGGTCCAGACCGCGCCAGTTCGAGACCGACCAGGGGATCAGCAGGGGCTCCCATGCCTAGTGCGCGTCTTGGCGACAGCCTACAGGCGGGGGTGGGTGGCCCTGCCCCAAAAGAAGTCAAGAACGACTCTGAACAGTGAACACTGAGGTGAGAACCGCTTGGCTTTTTTCCCCATCTGCAGGAAAGACTCCCAATCACCAAAATTGCATTCTGCGTTTGCAGATGCGTCACTGACTGTACACCAAGACATGTGCTGTGTGCGGCGTTCCGTCCGTCTCTCCGGCCGTTGCCTCCAACTCCATTCTTTTTGAACATTCGGTTGGGTTTCGTGGAATGTGCTGAACCAAAATACTCGTACTCGACGACCGCTTCCTGCTCCTTGTTACCCTCTCTCTTGAAGAAGACATTTTGTGACGTATGGCTGTCTCGCCCACCGGCTATGGTAGTACCGCAGCTATTACATGATCCTGAGGCATCCTGCTTGGCATCGGGACGCCTTGTTATCACGGGTGCCTCGGCTTCAAGTCAAAATGCTAGGTTCGCGAGGATTCATTGGGCCACGTCTGCCTCACCTCGTCTGGGTGATAGACTCTTGATGCTCGATGCTGGATTGAGAGAAACAAACATGAGAAAAAGTCCCCTATACTTGGCATTGTTCCCAACAGAACCCCGAACGGTACTCGAACATGCAGTCGCGGGAGCGCGCCGAGGCGAGGACAGCCTATAATTACCGACGCTGCGTTTGTTCCTCCTTTCTTTTTTTTTTTCCCTCCCACTGTCACTGCCTTCCCGTTTCGTCTCCGGGATGACTCTAGCGGAGGTTCGCCCCGTCCAGAATGCATTCCAGGATAAGGTAATGCGTGGTTGAGACATCCTACGGAGGGGGGTGATGCGAGAGAGAAACAGAGATACACCCGAGGATCGCCAACCGTTGCATGCAAAAGAAAAAGCACACAGCCGAGAGTCAACATCGATGTTCATCAGGTCTAGCGCTGCCATTATAATTAGCTGGATGAGACGAGACGTACGGAGTACGCAAAGTACGTACGAGCCGGCACGTCGCATCCACATGCTCCGGCTCAACCTCCCCGCGCCCTGCCCTGGCCTCAAGAAGCTCGCGGTGACATGCATCACCATCAACCTCTTGTCATTGTCTCAAGAGGCTTAAAAAACTTCTGTCGGTGTAACGTGCCTGCGCCCATAGGGAGGAAGGGGGAGGGGGGGGGGGGGGGCGGAGCGAGCGGTCGTCCGTCCAATGTGCGAGATGAGATATTCTCAATGTCGCGGGTTTCTGCTGCAGGAAATTCGCCTCATCCCTCGTCGCCTTACCCATCAAGGAAGCGATCATCAGGACTTACACCAAAGGGTTGAGGGACAAGCCGATCCCGCAGCACCGTCGTTGCTGTCTGTCTCTTGGGGTGGAGCAGGAACCGCACCGCACCGCACCGACAAGCCCATCCCGTCCCCTGGTCGAATCGTCCGTTCCCTCCCACCCCATGCCGGGAGAAGCTTGTTGCTTGTTGATGAACAGTTTCCCTTTCCATTCCCCACATTTTTGGGAAGACGATGGGTGTGTGTGCGCGGTGTACCAAGAGATCTGCTCTGTTGGCCCCCCCCTTGATGTAAGGGTTCACGTATCTTTTTTTTACCTCTGGCAACAGCCACCATTAATGTTGTCGCACAAGCACGCCTCGAGCATAAAGCTCCTAGGACGAAGACGGCGGCTGGCGGGCGGAAGAGGTGGATTCCGTGTCGCTGCCTGTTGCCGAGCGCATCGAACGCGCGACGCATGAAGCGTTGATGGGCTGGGCATCTTGGCTGCTACAGAAAGGCCCGCGTGCTGCTTTGATTACCCACCATGATTATGGAATCAAATCATGGGGATGCATGGAAGGAGGTGTAGTGTAAGCACGGCAAGTGTGCTTTTGAGACTAAATACCTAGGTACAGCATCGCGGTGCATCTTTATCTTCCCGGTCCCGACTTCCACCAAGCCACAAGCGACCGACGACACGCAGGACGAGAAGCAGGACTACGTATGTGCCGTGAGGAGGCAGCCGGCATCCCACCTTATTAGTCGCAAGCTTCATCTCCCCGCCCTAGCTTGACGGCTCTCCTTGTTCGTGATGCTTCTAGGTACCGTAAAAGTGCCTTTGGATCTATCCGCGCGGCGTTGATCGAGTGCCGTTATTCGCCCGGAATCAAGTCCTCGAGGAAGGCCCCACATGGACCAAATGAGTGGACGAGACGGACGAACCTGACTGACAAAAGTGGGGGTCCGACGAGGCTAGCCCGAGGCCAGGGTCGCCCAGCTCATGCGGAAACCTTACAGGGCAGCGAGGAAAGATACCTACGATATTGTAGTACGGAGTATACTTCACCCAGCTTTGCTCCAAGTAATAAGCTACTCGGGTGACAGAATCAAAAACAACCTCTCATCTCATCTCGTCACCTGAGTGGTAAGCTTAGAGACAACATACACAGGTGACGCATGCCTAACAGTGTATCAGTCTCTCTCTACGGCTCGTCTCCCCCGTTGCATCGTGCAGACGCAGGCAGCCAAGCAGCGCAGCAGCAGTAGCAGCCAGCTGGGCAAGCTCTCGTCTGACATATCTGGAGACAAAGCGCCCTTGCTGGGCGTCCGGGACGCCGAGAGATTCCAGACCCGGGTCCAAATACCACGCCGCCATCCGTGGCCCTGTGCCTCCTCCGCCCCCGGTCCCAGTCCCAGTCTCATCCCGGCCTAGCATCGCAGAGGTGCAGACAGGGCAGCGCGCGCCTCCCCCCTTCGAGGTACTGTGTGCGCCCTACGGCCAGCCGTCGGGGCCACAAGGACTGCTGGGCTGGCGTCTGATTTTTTATTTTCTCCGGCCTGTCGTGCACACCTTGGATGATGATGCGCACGCATGTCGTCCCGCTAATTACTCGTCATGAGGGGCACCCCATCATTCTTCGTTGGGTTGATGTTTCCGTCACCGTGTCCGTGGGCATGGCTGCTGGGCTAAGGTTCCTACTTACACTACCTAGGTACGTTCTACTGCGGCAGTGCCGGGTGCCCGAGGTTTCGAGGTACTTTGTACTTTGTACCTTGTCTCGACGTACACAGCAGCGTATGCTGCGTGTACTCCGTACCGGGGCCCTGCCTTACGGATCTTCCTGTGGAGAGAGTATGCTGGAAATGGGCGATGAATAAGGTAACGAAAATGGGAGATAACGAGAAGAAAACAGGGAAGAATCAGAAAAAGAAAGCAGAGCAAACAACAGTGGCCAACGTGGTGCAAGGGAAAGCCGGCACCGGGCAGCACGCGCGGGAGGAATTGGACGGTAGAGGTGACGGACTGCCTGCTGCTTTTCTAACCAATCCGCGGATGGGTGTACTACTACTGGCCTGTAGGTGTAGGTGTAGGTCCAGGTGTAGGTAGGTACATAATATCAGAGGGCAAGGAAGGTGAGGGAGGTGGTTCATCATTGCTTTACGTGACGTTCCGCTCTACCATAGTACGCCTCGCTTCGCTTCGCTTCGCTTCGCTCCCCCATCGCATTCAGAAGTTCTACGTCTTCCATGTGGTCCGGCTCGTAGTCTCTCTCGTACATACTATAGTAGTAGACGTCTGCTGTTCTTTGCCGGTTTTCGTACGGATCGGCCTTGGAACCCCAGAACCCTGCCTCTGCTTCACACTCACCTCCATCCTCACCCTCAACTCACCTATTACCTTCCTTGCCACACGTTGCCTTGCCTTGTCCTGCCCTGCTCTGCTTGCTTACCGCTCTCTGCATCTACGAGTAATACTCTGCTACTACTACCTCACACCTCACACCTCCCCCTCTTACCCTTACCCTTCATAGCGCAGACAGAAAAGACCGGACCAGACCACACCGGACCGTACCAAACCAGAACAGAACAAGTCCAAAAACGAAGCAGACAGCGGGACAGAAGGAAAAAAAAAAAAAAGAAGGTCGACCGGACCCGAACGAAGAGCTAATACGACGTTCCCCCTTGCCTTTCTTGACTCCTCCTCTTCAACATCGAGATCCCGATTTCCCATACTGTTGCTCGATTTCTCTCACCGATCCACGTCCACCTTTTTCCCGCCTACCTATCCACCGCGCCGCGACACGCACGACACGCACCACGACACCTCGGTTTTACACCCCTATCCTGTTCCCCAACGGCATCCCGTCCGTTCTATCCAATCCGATCTCGTCCCATCTGCGCCTGTCTGGCCGGCCGGCCGGCTGACTGAACTGAACTGCTGACGGGCCTGACCCTACCGCGTGGTCCCCCTTTCGAGCTCGCTCTTTCCCGCTCCATCCCACGCGCACGGCGGTTGGGGGGGAATTTAGGACGGAGGAGCACCGAGGCAAAGCAGGCGAGAAGTCTATCTTGTCTGCTAGGAGGAGAGAATCAGCAGAGAAGGAGAAAGAGAAAGAAAGAGGGAGAGGAAATTGCAAGAAGAGGGCGAAGCTGGGGCACCACGACACACGACGGCCTACCTTACCCAACCAACCTGGACCATCCGGCACAGAACGCGCAGCCGGCACGATAAACCACGGCGGCGCATTGCATCCAAAGGCGCAAGGTATCGCATCTCACACCTCACACCTCACACCTCACTCTCACCCGCTGCTCGCCCAGTCAAGCCCAAGCCCCGGCACCACCAGCACATAGGCTGGATAGGTATCCGTATATCCATCGCCCGCAGCGTACCTCACCCGTACGTCGTCCACCGCACCTCGTGTGTGGTGTTGACCACACGGCCGACAGACTGGATTGCGTTCGTTCTCATCCTGGTAATAATCTCATCTTCTTGTTCTGTTTTTGTTTTCCTTTTCGCCCTTCCCGTCCCTGCCGCGCCCCGTCCTCACCTTCTCCAAAACTTCCTTTTTTGCCTCGCCTCAACCTCCAAGGTATCCATACTCAGTCTACTATATCCATGACATTTGCTGCTTTACTGCCTTTGGCTTCCTCCCCCGAAGTTCCCTTTCAAGCCCATCGTATACCTAACCTCGCCTCGCCTCGGCTTGCCCTGCATCGCCTTTACTTGACCTCACCAACCCTGCCCTGCCCTGCCTTGCCCTGCCTTGCCCTGCCTTGCCCTCCCCGGCCCGTCCTGGTCACTCCAACACGGGGTCCGGCCCAGCCCCAGCCCAGCCAGCTAGACCCTTCCACCCTGCTGCAGGCCTTTCCGTTTCCTCTCAAATGGCCCGGGCCCAGCGGCTGCTCTTCGCTTTTTGCCCGCCGCAGGTAGAGAGGCCGACAGAAGAGGGAGACACGCAGCAGACATTTGCAGATTGAGAGGTACCGACGTGGGAAGTGCCACGACGCCTGCAACTGTAACTGGACTTCACCTGCACCAGCCTGCACCGAAAAGGTACTTGAAGAGACACTTCTCAGAAAGCCTGTACAGCAGCCCCCAACCATTTGTCCTCCATGTCAACCATTTCCTTCCCTTTGCCTACATCTAGTACCTAGGGAGGTACCTACCAAGCTTCGGTAAAGGTTAGGTGGGTAGATACCTACAGCACAGTACACTAGGTACAGGGCGCTGCCCTGTGTCCCGCGTGTAGGTACGACCTACCTGTCCCCGGTACTCCCTGCAACTGCACCTTCCACCTGCTCCACTTCGCTGCACCCACCTCACTGGACGGTGCCTGGCCTAGGCCTGGACCTGGCCTGTGCAGGGGACCTGCTACCCGCTACCGCCGCCTGGGTATCTATGCCTATCCCAGAGCCTGTAGAGCCTAGAGCCTACCTATCCAGTCCTATGCTCTGCCCAGTGCCCGCAGCAGCCCGCCTGCAACGTCCGTGCTGCTTGGGTCGGGTGTGCTTTCTTTCTTTCTGTGTCTGCTCCAGCTTGCTATGGCTACCACGCCGCGCTTCTAGGCTTCTGGAGCACTGCTGGCTGCACTCTGCACTGACCTCTATCGCCCTATCGCCCTATCGCCCTATCGCCCTTTCGCCCTCACACACACACTCTCTCTCTGTCCTCTCTCTCTCTCTCTCTCTCTTTTTCTCTCTCCTCTTTCTCTTCCTTTCTCGCTTTCTCTCTCGTCTCCGCTGTCGCTAAAGGAGGAAACGTTTTAGTTTCGGCAGGGGAAGAGAACCAAACACCCGGCTCAGGCAAAATACGAAATTTTCCTGACCGGACCGAACCTTTCGGCCCTTCACCACCCTATTCTACCCTCCCCGCGCATTCATGCCGCAGGGCGACGATCGTTTTCCTCAACCCGCCATACACGTGCTGCCGCCCCCCTCGTCCACCCCGACTCTCCGCCCCCATTGGCATCCCGGACACCACTCGCCCGCCCCGACCACTACTGCCGCCACGACGAGGGCCTCGACCGCGACTTCGACCTCGATCTCGACAGCCGCCTTCGCTTCGACCTCGATCACGACGACGACGACGACGACCCCCAGCTCCGCATTTCCTGCCAGGAGAGACCCGGCGACCTCTCCGACGCCCGCTGCGAAATTCGAGGCTTCGGCCTTTGCCTCGTCCCCCGCCGCTTCCGTCGCCGTCAATCACTTCCAGGGCCCGGGCTCTCACTCTGGCAACCCTCGTTACCTTCCCGCCTCGCCGCCGCCGACACTTCACAGCTTCTCTCCCGAGGGGCCATGGACGACGCCTGACATTGGTCGGTATGGTTTGACTTACAGCGCTACGCCATCTTGCGAGAACCCCTTTGACGCCATCTCCAAGTCCCTTCCGACACCCACCTCTGATCCCACATCTCCGACCCCGAGGTCGCCCGTACAACCCTCCCGGCCGCCGTTGACGAGGCCAGCGACCCTGCGGGGGAAGCGTCAGTCGGACGAAGGAACGGCCCGGACACACCCGCAGTCATCGCCGCTCAAGAAGCCGCGACGCCTCGCACCACCGAGGAGCATCGCCCTACCCAAACCGCCCCTTCCTGCGTCCATACTGGCAGCGCGGAACCACGGGGTGACGTCCCCCCTCTTCTTCTCGCGAAACAACTCCTTTCGACCGATGGCCCCTCGGCCGAACCCTCTTCCTCCCTCCGACGCCGCCGCCGTTCTGCTGGCTCGTTTGAGGGAGGAATCCGATGGAGTCCATACCGTCCGCCTGCCCCGCGGCACCATCCACGCCAAGAGTCCTGCACGGTCCGGCAGCACCCCCGGGAGCAGCAGTCTGTCGTCGTCAGCCGAAGCCACCCTGACCTCTTCGCGGAGCCCGAACAGTCAGTCCGTGCCGCCGGGGCTGCATATACTGAAAGGAATCGGCGTCGTAGAGCTGCTCGAGCAGGACGAGCGGCCGACCTTTATTATCGACCTGGCGAATCCCGTCAACACCCAGAGAACTGCACTTCACCTCCTGTACGCCAATGCCGCGCTCCGTGCTTCCGTCGGGGTGCTGGAGCTTCTGTCGGTCGAGGGCGATGATGTCGCCAAGAACCCCGAGTACACGCATTTCAAGTCATGGGCTATGAGTTTCGTGCGGGACCAGCAGTCGCTGGACGTGTGTCTGCCTTCCCACAGCTACGGAGGCATCACGTGGACGTGCTCGACCTTGCGCAAACGATTCCGATTCGTGAGCGGAAACACGAGTGCGGTATCGACCGCGCCCGACTCCCCCGGCCCACTCGCCGAGGAGTCAGCTGTCCTCGAGCAACGGAGCAGAGGTCCCACGCCGTCTCAGCCGAACAACGCCCTGATGGAGGAGGAGCCCGACTATTTCGGAGACGTCGCATCGGAAGACGTGGACGAAGCAACTATTGTAGATGACTGCGTCATGGTGGACGACGGCGAGAGGCACCACACCGATGAGTTTACACAGCAGGTTTTCCAGGCGGCCATGATGAGACCCTCGTTTGATTGGACAAGAGTTCAAGTGACGGACGACATGACCGACCATATCCAGTTCTGCCGGAATCTCGACTGGGCCTCGACGCCGGTGGGTCCCATCGAGCACTGGAACTCGGATCTGAGAGCCATGGCCAACATGGTCATGGGCAGCCCCCATCCTGCAGCCATGTACTGGGGTCGAGAAAACACTATCCTGTACAACGAAGCCTACGTCGAACTCGCTGGTCAGAAGCACCCCAGGATCATGGGCATGCGGTACAAGGATGCCTGGTCGGAAATCTGGAAAGACCTCGAATCCGTGGTCAACAACGCGTGGGACAACGGCCAGTCAGTCATGAAGAACGACAACCAGCTCTTCATCGAACGCCACGGCTTCCTGGAGGAGACGTTCTTCTCTTGGTCCATCATCCCGTTGTTGGGCAGCGAGGGGCAGATTGTCGGACTGTATAACCCGGCTTTCGAAAACACCCGCCGCAAGGTCAACGAGCGCCGAATGCTGACTTTGCGGGAAGTCGGCGAGAAGACCGCTGCGGCTAAAGATGTTAGGAGCTTCTGGCCGCGAGTCAGGGAGGGTCTCGAATTCAACGACCTGGACGTGCCATTCGCTCTCATTTACTCGGTCAAGGAGGATAACGAAAGTGAAGTATCTTCGATGCATTCGGGCAGCATAGCACACCCCCCTCTGCTACAGCTCGAGGGCACTTTGGGTGTGCCCGCCGGTCACCCCACGGCCCTCACCCACCTCGACTTGAAATCTTCAGACGAAGGCTTCGCCCCGTACATGCGCCAGTCCATGACGATGCAAGGCGCGCCGATCGTCCTGTCGGCCGAGTCGGGCAACCTCCCCACCAAGCTTCTCGAGGGGTTGGACTGGAGAGGTTTCGGTGACCCGTCGAGGACCATTGTTATTTTGCCTGTTCATCCCACAACGGCAGGCGAGTCGGTTGTTGGCTTTATAATCTTGGGCACCAACCCTCGTCGACCGTACGACGACGACTACCAGCTCTTCATCCACCTCTTGTCCAGACAACTGGCAACCTCCATGGCATCGGTTGTACTGTTTGAAGAGGAGATTAAGCGTGGCCAGAGAGCCGCGCGTCTTGCTGCGTTGGACCGTCAGGAACTGCAGATGGAGCTCTACCTCAGGACTCAAGAGGCCGTGGAGAGCGAATACAAGTTCACACGGATGGCAGAATTCGCGCCAGTCGGCATCTTCATTGCCAACGAGAATGGCCTCATCAACTTCGCGAACGACATGTGGTGGCAGATCTCGCGGCATCCCCGGTCGGAAGACAGCGTCAACACCTGGATGAGGAGCGTAAGGGAGGAAGACCGCCCAGGAGTCGAGAGCGCCTGGAAGAGGCTCATCGAGGATAAGGAGGCCATCACGATCGAGTTCCGATTCAAGTGTAGCCGCCAGAACGGAGTCAACACGATTGACACGTGGGTGCTGATGAGCGCCTTCCCAGAGAGGACCGAGGATGGTGATCTTAAGAGCATTTTCGGCTGCATTACTGACATTTCGCCTCAAAAATGGGCAGAGGACTTCCAGAAGCAGCGCAGGGAAGAGGCTGTCGAGCTCAAGCGCCAGCAGGAGAACTTCATCGACATCACCAGTCACGAGATGCGCAACCCACTCAGTGCGGTTCTCCAATGCGCAGACGAGATTGTCAACAGCATTACGGATTTCCGAGCGCACCAGCTAGATGACAAGCAACTGGTCGAGCTGTTGGACGGCTGCACGGAAGCTGCCAACACCATCAATCTCTGTGCAAGCCACCAGAAGCGGATCGTGGACGACGTGCTTACGCTGTCGAAACTCGACTCGCAGCTGTTGCTGGTAACACCAGTCGACTCACATCCCGTCACAATCGTGCGGCATGTCATCAAGATGTTCGAATCGGAGCTGAACACGCACGACATCCGCCTAGAGTTTAACATCGAGCCGGCGTATCTCCAACACGCTGTTGACTGGGTTAGGCTGGACCCGTCTAGGCTGAGACAAGTCTTGATCAACCTCATGACCAACGCCATCAAATTTACCCAAGGGCGCGAGAGGCGCGAGATCTTGATGAGGATGAGTGCCTCCAAGAACATCACCGAGGTCACCGACCAGGGCGTATCGTTCTTCCCGAACCGCAAAGAGAACGTCAGGGCCCTGACTCATGAGAAAGACTGGGGTGACGGAGAGGAGATAAACCTCCACTTCTCGGTACAAGACACAGGGCCTGGACTGCGCGAAGACGAGAAGAAGCTCCTGTTCCAAAGGTTCTCGCAAGCATCGCCGCGCACTCACGTGCAATACGGCGGCTCTGGCCTCGGTCTCTTCATCTCGAGGATGCTTGCCGAGCTGCAGGGCGGACAAATTGGAGTCATCTCGGAGAAGGGCATCGGCAGCACATTTGCATTCTACGTCAAATGCCGCAAGACACCGACCCCAAGCCCAGACTCTGCCACGCTCTCGGCTCTCAACCTGGCCCGGCCGATCAAGCTCGAGACGCCTTCAGCGCCATCGACACCACCGCCGGTGGTTCTGCCAAGGCGTACCTCTTACCGAAAGCAGATGCCCGACGGTCCGGCGCCTCTGGACGTCCTGATCGTGGAAGACAACATTGTCAACCAGAGAGTGCTGCAGAAGCAACTGAAGAACTGCGGCAACAACACGCATGTTGCCAACCACGGCGGCGAGGCTCTCGACCAGCTCAAGAAGTCTCGCTTCTGGCTCGGAAAGGAAGCAGAAGGGTTCGACCTCAGCGTCATTCTAATGGATTTGGAGATGCCGGTTATGGACGGAATGACTTGCGCAAGGCGGATTCGCGAACTAGAGAAGGAAGGCACCCTAGTTACGCATATACCCATCATCGCCGTCACGGCTTACGCGCGGCCTGAGCAAATCGAAAGCGCAAAGGCCGCCGGTATTGTAAGTCAAGCCGCAGAATGCCCATCCCAGGAAACCCCAACTAACACCCCTCGCAGGACGACGTGATCTCCAAGCCGTTCAGAATACCGGAATTGATACCCAAGATCCAGGAGTTGGTCGCAAAGTACAAAACCATCTACGCAGCGGAGGAAGTGGCCTCGGTCTAGTAAACTGGTCGGGGATTTGCCTCTTCCATCAGCTTGCCACCTGCAAGTTGTGTCATAGCAGCATTCGGAGAGCCTTTGCTGGGCGTGGAACCCGATAGATATCTCGAGGGTGGCAGCTCTACTTTACACTGGCGTTCTCTAGCTCACCAGAGAGCTAGCCAGACAGGCGTTCACGGGGGGAATCAGGTGATAAAAAGATTCGGAGAGGATGGATTGGCTTATAATTGGTTACGAAGGGGGGGGATTGGCATTTCAAGAGAGAGAGAGGAAAGCATCCGGAAGAGCAGACTCGGAGTCTGGAGGGCGGATTGCATATGACGAAGCACGGGCTGGTTGACCGGAGGGGGGTGGTAAACCAAACCACCTGTCACCGACGAAGTATTGTTTGAAAGCACCTTGTATGTCGATACATTCCGTAAGGAGTACTACTTAAAGTAGAGATACCAAAGCGTTTTCTTCTTGGTTCAGACTTTTGTTTTTCGTCAGCTCCCTTGGTGACTAGGTATCACAAATGCCCACTGGGCCTAATAGCCTCAGTACCTGTTCCAGGTACCACGGTCCAGGTCCCTTGCTTAGCTGCAACCGTGCGCACTGACCAGCTCCCGCTTACGTAACGAAGATTTTTCTCCAGCTTCGATAGTCCATTGACCTCGAAGACTCGAAGCTCACCACCACCTTGGACAGACATCGATCGCAGACCTTTGTCGCGGCCAGTTCAACCCTTCCCCAAGATGCACCAGCAGGTCCTGCGATCGGCTGGCAGCCGGATAAGGCCCGACGTGGTCGCCGTCAAGACCTACATCCGCCAATTCTCCACCACACAACTCCGCTCCGCCGACTCGAACAGCAATGACAATGGCAGCAGCAGCAACCCTCAATCCCTCCGAGAACGATCCCGCGCGGCCGCGAGCGCCATCGGCGACCTCCTGAGAGCAGGATCTAAGACGACGACGGCGGCGGCTCCTTCGAACAAGACCGACGACGCCCCTGCATCTGATGCTACTGCGGCACCCGCTCGCCCCATCATAGTCAAGTCCGACTTCCAGGCCGCCAGGAACGCCATCGGCAGCAGCGGCACGGGAACGACCTTCGTCAAGCTCCCCGAGAGCTTCCGCGGCCGCGGCAGCTTCGCACGCGGAGGATTTGGCGGCTTCACCCGCGGGGGCGGCTTCGGCGCCAGGGGAGGAGGCAGCTTCGGCGGACGGGGAGGCTTCGGCGGGCGAGGAGGCTTCGTCGGCCGCGGGCGCGGCGGCGGCATGAGAGGCGGACGCGGACGCGGGGGCAGGAGACGGGCCGCCCGCGGCGAGGACGGGCTCGAGGACGAGGGCCAGGGGTACAAGGACGACGAGAGCTTCTTCATCCCCGAGACGCCCGAGGAGCACGAGTACGTCCGCGCGCGCGAGCAGGGGCTCCCGCAGGCCTTTACGCCGCCCCCGCTGACCGTCGAGAACCTGCTCGGCTTCGCGCCCGCGCTGCCGATCGGCGTATCGGGGATATCTGCCCCCGGGGCGGACAGCGTGGCCGCGAAGACGCTGCGCGACGCCGCGGGCGGGGTGCCGTACGACCCCGAGGTCAAGGCCATGCCGGAGCACGTGGCGCGGGAGCTGGCGGACCGGGAGGGCGGGATCTACTACTGGAGCGACGTGAGGGAGAAGCACGCGTTCGTGGACAGCGTCTCCGGCAAGCAAAAGGGGTCGGAGTTCGTGGAGCGCATCCGCGAGGCCAAGCTCGAGGACGGGGCGGAGGAGGCGGTGCGGGAGTACATCGTCGAGCGCGTCGTCAAGGGGAAGCACCAGGCGCCCGAGTTCGTCGAGACGGGCAAGGACGTGCTCCGCGCGGCTGCCGCCGCGCACCTGCACAACGGGTCGTACGCCAGGGCGGACGCGGCCAAGTTCGACGCCAAGCTTGCTTCGCTCGTGGCCAAGGGGAAGCCTGCTGCCGGAGGCAAGCCTGCGAGGGCTTAGAGAGACGTCTGTTACCGTCTACGAATCAAGGTTTCTCAGAGAGGATCACGGGAGGAAGGGGCAGGCACAATGTTGTAGGATTAGGGAATTCGCCCCCAAAAACACAGACGCACTTGTACATTTAGATATCAAAAGTCTCTTCTAATGTACACTACGGAATGGACTTTTTTTTTTTCTTTCGTGAGGCTCCGTTTTATGCCAGAAAGATGAGAAAAATAACGTGATGAAGCTTTTCCGGTTCTCGTACCGTCATACCTATGACACCCTTTTTGTAAAACCTAGATATACACACACCATACATGCTCGGCCAGGCACGCCGTCTACTGAATCTTGCGGATCGTCTGCTGCTCGAGCGTATCGACGCTCTTCATCTCCTTGTCCTGCACCTTCTGCAGCTCCTTGTCGGCGCGCCTCTTGAGGTCGACGACGATGGCCGACTCCTTGGCCCACTTGGCGTGCACCTTCTTGCGCTTCTCCGTCACGTTGCGCAGCTTGTCGCGCCACGACTGGGCGGCGGCTTTCGCGCGCTTCACGACCTCCTCCTTGGGCTCCGGTTCCACCTTGAGGATCAGCTCGAGCTCGTTGTCCGGGTCGCGCTGCGGCTGCTGGTTGAAGTCGGGCGAGGCCTGGACCGCGGCCATGACGGGCTGGACGTAGTCCCTCTCGTGCAGAAGGAGCGACACCGCGCGGCCGCCCGGGCGCGGCGCGATCTCTGCGAGCTCGCGGAGCGGGTAAGTTGTGGGGTCCTTGCGGTCTGGCTGGACGGCCAGGGCGCCGATGGCGTCCGGGGAGAAGCGGTCGCCCGAGGCGATCATGCGCAGGATCTCGGAGTGGTGCGTCGCCAGGGACTTGAAGCGGGAGGCGACGTCGGCGAAGTTGAGGGGGTCGAGGGGGTCGGGCTTCGGGTGCTTGGAGCCGGGCACGTCGTCGGCGTCGGCGTCGTTATCCGCCGGAGCGGAGTGGTTTGTGCGGGAGACGACGGCGGGGGAGTCGGCTACCGGGGAGGAGCGCTCCTTGTTCTTCTTCTTGGAGAGGGATGTGGTCTGGGAGAAGGGTCGGACGGCGGCGACGGAGGGGTGGGATGCCGCGATCAGGCGAGCTGCCAGAGGCGCCTGCGCCTGGATTTGGCTGTTGGGAGAGATGGTCAGCGGTGCTTCAAATGGGAGTTTTTAAGAATGGATTACCTTCGCGAAGCTTGGAGGAAGCCATTGGCGCCTCGCAATAGAGAATCGGATACTTTGAGTCTGGACATTCTGGCTTTGTGGTGTTTGGTGGTTGGTGTTTAGGTGTGGCAGCTACCTACGTATGATCTCGAAGCTTGGAAGCTTCACAGTTTGAGCGGCCCGTGCGCCCGGGCCCGCTCGCCTGTCAACCCGCCCGGTCGTGGAAGCGGAGACGGCACCGACCCGCAAAAGACACACACGCCACCCCCCCCCTGCGCGCAACGATACTTAATTGTCAAAATCTCGTCCGTTTCCAACAAGGTCGATTAGCCCAGAGGTTAAGGCGTTTGCTTTACAGATCACTCAGTTCGCTGAGCACATCTGGCCGCAAAAGATCGCAGGTTCGATCCCTGCATCGATCATATTTTTGAACGTTTGCTTGAGTTTCCCTTCCATTTTGCGGTCGTAATTTCACTTTTTGGAGACTACAGCACCTTATCACCTAAAGACGCCTGAAGGGTGCGCTGGAAGCTCGAAACTTGAAACGAGAGCATAAGCAAACCATCCAACCTTTTTGATTTTTTGCACCTCATCCATCCCACCATCTTCTGCACTAGACTCCCGTAGCCTTTTTCTGCAAGTCACCACCCTATTTTTGGCGTCGGGGTGCACCCTCGTTTAAGCGCATCTTTTTCCTCGGCCGGTCGGTCCCTGGTCTCGCGCGCGTCTCTCACACTACGCGACGTACGTCAGTGGGAAAGGCTGATCGACTTTCTGGACCACCCGCCCCAATCTAATCCTCCTCAATTCATCACCGCCCGCCACCCTCACACCAAACAGTCCCCAACCGCAGCAATGGAGATTGAGGTCGACGATGACCTCTTGCGGACCGTCGCGTCGGGCGGCCAGATGGACTAGTGAGTTCAGTCGCCGCGACGATCCCCTTCGCTGGTCCCGTCCCGTCGCATCGCATTCGCTAACCTGGGCCTCTCTGGCGCAGCGGTCTATGGCCTGCACTGTCGCAAGGAATCATCACGAGGCTGGATAAGGTATGTTCCCCCTCCTCCTCCTCCGACAATCGCACTTCCCACGCCACCGATCCGACTCTTTTCTGGCCTCCCGCAGGCGCGCTCACAAGTTTCGCTCCGGCGAATCGTCTCTAGATCGTCCACAACGACTTTCCGATCCCGAAGCTGCCACCCCCCAATCAACACATTTACGCGCCAGGCCAACTACACCCGCGACTGCTCTCCCCGCTCCCCTCCTCCTCCATCGACCCCCCCAGCAGCCGGCCCTCGTCGCAGGACGCGGACAAGGAGAACCAGCCGACCATCCCGAACCCGACTCTCGCAAGCCGACCCGCCGTCGCCGACTCCAATGCCGCCGCGACGACATCAGCAGCACCCCCACCACCACCACCCCAACCCGCGCCGAACTCGCTCCCGGCCCAGATCGAGGCCATGGTCGTCGAGATCAACGCCGTCCTCTCGTCCTTCCCCAAGTACCCGCCGCACACGATCCAGCGCCTCGCCGAGCTCGTCCTCGAGCCGCGCCGCCACTACCGCCACCTGGCCTCGTACCTCCACGCCGTCGACCGCGTCGTCCACGTCACGAGCGGCGCCAACGTCTACCCCCTCCCGCCCGCCATCCCCGACGCGTCCGCCATGACCCTGCTCTCCAGCGGCGGGCCCAACGGCTCCGGCGGCCCCCACGACCCGGCCGCCGCCGTCTCCTGGGGCAACTCGACGAACTCGGTCGCCTCCACCGTCGGCACCGACGAGGCCCTCGGCGGCGCACTGCTAACCCCCATCCCCTGGCTCACCCGCCGCCCCAGCCCCGGCTCCGCCTCCCCCGCCTCGAGCAACGGCGGCGGAGGCCCCGCCGAGATCCGCACCGAGCACACGGAGACCATCGACGGCCCCAACGGCGTCGGCAGCATCGAGACCGTCAGCGTCAGCGTCAACGGCATACCCTCCATGGGCGCCAGGAACAACAACGGCGGCAGCGGTAGCAACAGCCCCAGCCCCAGCAGCGCCGGTCCCGGCCCCGGCAGCAACAGCAACAGCGTCGCGACCCGCGGCATAACCCAAGGTGAGTTACTGCGGCAGGAGCAGGAGCAGGGGGTCGTCCCAGCCTTACAGATCGCGCGACAAGCAGAAGAAGCACACCACGCCGCCGCCCTCCGCGCCGCGGCCGCCGCCGGGCCCGGAGGAGGACCCAACCACAGCCCCGAGAAGCAGCATGCTGCCGCTGCTGCCGCGGCGGCGGCGGGAGCGAACTCCCAGTCCCACCACCACCTTTCGGGATCCGCTGCGGCTGAAGATTTGGAAGGAGAAGGGGAGGAGGAAGAGGAGATGCCGCACGCGCGCGGGCCGGAGGAGATCGGCGTCGACGACCTCGGGCCGCAGAGCGTCACGACCAGCTTCGTCGGGCCGGGGATCGAGATGCAGGGCATCGACGTCGAGGCCGCCGTCGGACGGAGGGCCGAGCCGCGCGACAACACCCCGCCGCCCGCAGTGGAGGAGGACGTTGCCGTGGAAGAAGCGCCCCCTGCTTCCGAGGCGGAGAACGCGGCCGCGGACGACGACGCCGCGTCCGAGACGAGCACCACGTCCCACGCCAAGCGCGACGCGAACGAGGAGCTCGAGGGTGTCGCGAGCAAGAAGATCAAGGAGGGCGAGGGGGACGTCGTCACCGCCGGTGAGGCGACGGGGCCCCAGGCCGAGGAAGAGTCTAAGGAAGCTGCGGCCGCTGGGAAGTCGGCGGAGAAGCCCGCGGAGGAAGAGCAGGCGAAGAAGGATGACGAGTCGACGGCTGAGGCGGGGACGACGACGAGCGAGGACCCTAAGACGGAATAGAGCGACGGAGAAGGAGAAGAGCTTGCCGGCTCGTCGTGCTTTACCATCTGAATGGAAAAGAGGGCGAGGGCGAGAGGGGCTATGATACCATGAACCACACACAATGTTTTCGCCGAACACCCAACCAACCCCTCCCTCCCTTCCACTTAATTTCCTCGCTCATTGCATTTCTTCGTTTCGTGCGCCTGTCTTGTCTAGTTGTGAGGTTGAGAGAGCACTGCTTGGCTTGCTTGGTATTGATTGCATAAGAGCGTATTGACAAATGACACTTTTCATGGCGTCACACAAAACACAGCATTTTCGCTCAATTCATTGCGCCTTCATTAATCAGGTGCTTCATTACATGTCGCCTCGATGCATTCTTGGGCAAATTACCACAGCTACCTCGCTGACGAAAACAGGTTTCCCAAGACGCCATGCTTTTCCTCGTAATTCCCAGTCACAAAACACTTGATCCGGAATCCATCAACTCAACAACGCCTACAAAACCCTCGTAATGCTCTCCTTCGTGATGACGCTGTTCTGCTTGTCGTCTCTCCTGACCCTGAAGAAGCTGTCGCAAAAGTCGCTGCACCGCATGTGCCGGAGGAACTCCTCGTCGTGCGTGATGACGATGAGCTGAAAGTTGCTCTGCGCCTGGCGGGCCTTGATGATGGCGTGCAGGCTCTCGGCAAGGCTCTTGATGTTGTCCTTGTCGAGGTTGGTCGTCGGCTCGTCGAGCGCGATGAGGCCGCAGTTGACGCCAAAACTCTCGGCCAGGGCGAGGCGGATGATGATGCTGGCGAGCACCTTCTGGCCCGCCGAGCAGCGGCCGCGCATGTCCATCTCCGTGTCCTGCTTGACCATGCAGACCCGGTAGTTGTACGAGCGGCGGCCTGTCGTCGCGTTCTCGTTGTCGGAACGGATGAGAATGGTGTCAATGTCGGTACCCTGGTAGGTGCTCGTCCACAGCTCGCCGGCGATGCGGTTGACCTCTTCCATCTTGACGCTGTGATACTTCATGATGGCATTGTCCAGCGCGCCACTGTACCGGCCCAGGTCCTCGATGGCCGCCTTGGTTGTCTCGACCTTGATGTGCGACTCGCGGTACTTCTTGGACGCCTGCTTGTACTCCTGCTCCCACTCCGCGATGAGCCGGCCCAGTTCTTGGTCCTTGGTCTTCATCTCTCCCATGAGGGAGCCGCGGTCTGCGACGAGTCTGTTGTAGCGGTTCTCGAGCGCCCGCGCCTCGGCGATCAGCGTCTTGTAGTCCTCGTCCGCATCGCGAGACTCGAGTTCGTCGATATCCCGTCGGAGAGTCTCGAGCTCCTGCAGGTTCTCGCGGTACTTCAGGTTGTTGCTGATGTTCTGCTTCTTGCGGTCGCCGTTGTCAATGTCCTGCTTCAGCTTGTTGGTCCGCACCGTCAGGTCTGAAATCTCCTTGTCCAGCCTAGCAATTGACTTCTCGAGACTGGCAATGGCGCGTTGGTTCGCTGCCAGATTGGAGGGTCCGCCGCGGTCAATGTAGTCTTGGATGTCGCTCTCGACCATCTTGAGCTCCGTGACAGAGTCGGCAACTCTGTCACGCTCCTCTGCAATGGTTTGCTCCTTGGCACGCCCACGCTGGAGGACGTCGTCTCTGGCTGATCTCGCTTCGGCGAGCTCGGGCTCAATCGACTCCAAGTCCTCGTCTGCCTTGCTGATCAGCTCGCGCTGATGGGCCTGGTCGTCCTTCAGAGTCTGGATCTGGTTCTGGAAATCCTTCTTGCGCTCCAGCTGGTTCAGAGCCTTGCTGAGCTTGTTCCGTAGCTCGCTCTTCTCTAGCTCGAGCGCATTGATTTGATCTTTCGTCCGTTGTCGATCGGTCGAGATCTTCAAAATCTTGCTCTTCACGGATCTAATCTGCTCGTTGCAGGATGCCTGCAATTCGTGGATCTCGTCGGCACTCCTACCGCCAGCGCTGGACGACTGCTGAGACATGATCCTATCGACCTGGCCCTCGGAATCTTTGATGTCCTTGAGAGTCTGGGTGATGTTGATAACCGTCTTGTTCAGAGACTCAATGTCTTGCAGCTTCCCCTCCTCGGCGCTGACCACGGCGTCATGCTCTTCCAACTCCCGCTCCAAAGCTTCGCACTCAGCCTCTAGCGTTGAGCTCTCCTCCTTGATGCCTGGGAGCTCCCCCATCAGCCGCTGGTACGTCTCGTACGGTCCCTTGACTTTGCGGAGGGATTTCAAGATGGCGGTGGAGTTGGTCAAGTCTTCCTCGGCTTTCTCCTTCTTGCCAGGGTCAAGAAACTTGACCAGCTTATCCGAAAACCGAGACTTGGCGACGTGCTGGTGATCGTCGAAATGGCGGTCGCAGAGACGGCACTTGTTCTTGTCCTCCAGGACCTTCTGGCAACTGCGGTAATAATCGGCCAACGCATCAAGGAGGCTGATGTCGGTGGTGTACGTCTCCACGTCCTCCTCGTGCAGCTTGACTTCCTCTTCGTAGTCATCGATGGTGGCGCCATCCCGAACCGTTCTCAAGGCTGCGACAACGGCATCCCGGCATCGCGTCGCCTCCAAAGTCTTCTTCTGTCCGAGATCCTTGGCGCTCTTGAGTCGGTAGTCGACCTTCTGCCGCTTGTCTCTCGCGGAATCTCGCTTCTGACGGGCTTCGGCAACCGCCTTGTTCTGGCGCTTCAGTGCATCGTGATACTGGGTCTCGAGCGTTTCCGTCTGCCACGAGGAGCCGACGTGCGTGTCGAGTTTTGATTTCCACGTATTCGTGAGAGTGTCCAACTTGCGCTTGCGGTCCGAGAGCTCCTTCTTCCTCAGGTCAAGCTGCGCTCGCTCGGATGCCAACCTCGTACACTCGATCAGCTCCCGTCCCAGTTTCTCGTTCTCGCTCTCGAGCTGCCAAAGCTTTTCGTTGTCTTGCTGCAGAATGTTGTCGAAATCGGCACTGGTCAGGGCTTCGTTGGCCTTTTGCAGGCGGGTCTCGACGTCCTCGAACTGGCTGTCCAGGATGGCTTTCGCGCCCTCGTCGATGTCCAGGCGGTTGATGTCCATCTGCAAAACGTTGATACGTTTATCAATCGCGGTCAGCCGTTGCTTCGCGTGGACCCGGTTTGTTGTCATGGTGGCCTTGCGACCCTCGAGGTCCGATATGACGCGCGCGGCCTGATCAACTTCGCGGGCGTTCTCCTTCTGCACGCGATCCAAATCGCGCTTCTTTTCGGCCAGCAGCTTCTGAATCCGTTCGTTGAAAGCCTTCACTTGACTATCCTTCAACTCGCCGTCGTAACCTCGGAATCCGTGCAGTTCTGCAGCCTGCTGGACCAATTCCATGCGGGTTCGGAGTTGTCTCTCGTACTTGTCCTTGTCGGATTGGTGCTTTCCCTGCTCGGCGAACTTTGCGGAGAGCTCCTTGCGAGACTGATTGAGGTCATTCTGCAGCTCTGCGTACTGGGCCTTGTTCTGGTCCGCGTCCTCCTGGTATCTGGCCATGCGCTCCTCGTACTGGGCAAGCGCGTCGCGGAGGTACTCGTCATCTTCGGGCAGTTCCTCGAGAGTCATCTTGAGGTCGGCAATGGCGCCCTCGCGGTATTTGAGCTGGTCCCGCTTGAACTTGAGATCATTGACAATGTTCAGGAAGCTGTTGGCCTGCTCGTGCTTCTCGCGGGTCTCTTCCTGCAACTGCTCCATCTCTGCCGACATGGCGGCACATTGGTCCCTGGCAGACTCGATTTCCTTCTCAAGAGCAGTACAACGCTTTTCGGTTCGGTCGCCCTTCTCCTTGTTGATTCTGTCCTGCTCCTCGAAGATCTTGAGCTTCGACAGTTCCTCTCCCTGCTTCTTCCGGAGAAGCTTGAGGTTATCTATGGCCTTTGTGTAGCGCATCGCCTCGAAAATCTGGTCGAACTGCTTCTTCAGGGCGGCAGGCTCGCTCATGGGCCAAAGGGACTCGTCCTGGTGACAGAAGATGACGTAATCGAGAATGGCGCGGGAGACGCCCAGTTCCCTCGGAATCCATTCGTCCATCTGGGCGACCCTGGAGGAGGTGACGGTGCGCTCGCCATTGTTGTTGCAGGCCAGGGACCCCTCGAGAGTCTTGAGCGAGCGGGAGTTCTTCTTGACGGTCAATTGCAGGCTCCGTGTTGAGACGAACTTGAGGCCACCGGTCGATGTAAAGGCCAGCTTGACCTGAGCGAGGACTTCTTTCTCTCCGCAGAGCTACGAACGGTCAGCAAGCATCCACTGGCCAAGGATGGGGGTGGGCTTACTTTGGGGTCGTGGACGAAAGCTCCGCCCTTGCTGTTGGGGGGCTGCTCGCCGGTAGTGGCGTACTTGAGACACTCGATAATGGTTGTCTTTCCCGAGCCGTTGTATCCGACGATGAGGGTCAATGGCGTGTAAAAGGAGATGGTTTCGCGGGTGCCGCCGAAGGAGCGGATGCCCTGGACGGACAGCTTGTCGATCTTGGACATGACGGGCTGATTGCCATGCGAATTGACGGGGATCGGTTGCCGTTGTCTGTCGCGCTGCGAATCTAGTTGGGAGAGGTTGGAGCAAGTTTGGAGGGCGGAGGGCGGAGGGCCGCGATCCGTCTTGTGCTTGGAACTGTTTGCTGCCTACGGGTGCGCGAACTCCTACAGTGCATCGACAGGTCACTGGATCTGCGACGCGGGCCAGGCGAGGGACGCGTTCTGGCAGGTGCGAAAAAGCGTGACTTCGTGCCGCCTGCCTAATGGCGATCCACCCAGCAGGCAGCTGGAGGACTGGTGGGGTCTGTTCGGCCGAAGTTTCAGCGTTTGAAAGCTGATGACGGTGCCTGCCGGTTTAGTGCCGGGGCTCGTTGATACGGAGTACTTAGGTACCTACACTACCTAGCAGCAAGAATAGTGGAGGCACAGGCACAGGCACAAGGACCACGGTGATTCTGAGGGAGCGTAATTGGGGCCTAGATTTCCACTCGCGGGACGTGCCTATTACTACCGTAGCAATTAGGCAAGCAAAGGGTTCAGTTTCGGGCACCTGGGGCAATCAGGTAGATAAATCACCATTCTTCCAAGGCAAAGCAGCAGGCAGGTTGCCAACGTCATTGAAGGCATACAGAACTGCTTGACTCTAGCGCTGGCGCCTGCCAAACGAATACGCAGAGCGAGGCGACGGATGCATTTGTTTCGAGAAGATCCAGAACGATCCATGAAAGTAACCTCACCAGCGGGGACAGGTAGGGTCCTTGTCCTGACTCTCCATGCGTTTCCGCAGGTGATGTGTGCGGCGTGCCTACAGGCTAGGTTCCCTCTGTCCATCCAATGGACGGTGTAGGCCCAGGTGCCAGGGCATGCTACATTGCGTCAAAATCGGAGAAACCTCCGCTGAGGTAAGTGGCGGTAGGTCGGCTCCAGCTCTTCGCTGAGCTCAGCAGCGGACCC
This sequence comes from Colletotrichum plurivorum, assembly GCA_014235945.1. Taxonomy (NCBI): domain Eukaryota; kingdom Fungi; phylum Ascomycota; class Sordariomycetes; order Glomerellales; family Glomerellaceae; genus Colletotrichum; species Colletotrichum plurivorum. The sequence goes on from WIGO01000113.1 coordinate 54,684, forward strand.
TGAGGCTTGAAAGCAGGGTCTGCAGCGGCGATGGTTCTCTCTCATTGGTCAAGCCCTCGAGTTATGGAGTAGCCGGGACATTTGCTCCGGGCGGTGGCATCCCCGCCGCGCAGCCACAGGGGATGATCGCTGCGCCTGGCCCCTGGAATATCGAACTCTGGAACCATTGTGATGGACAGCTGGACCGTGCAGCCCGAGGGCATGACGTGCCAGCGTAAGGGAACTCCAAGGGAGAAAGATGGGAATTGATGCCCTGTAGCGGCCCAAGCCTGGAGGGGCGGAGGGCTGAGGGCACCCAGCAAGAGCCAGCCGGGAGCGCATTGCAGTGAATGAATCGATGGGCTTTCGGCGGTGGTCCGGTGCCTGGTTCTGCCATCTTGGTACTGTATACGTACCATAGTACCCGTACCTTGCTTTGCCTTAGGGCGATGGACGGCGGGACAAGCAAGAATTCCATGCGCACAGCGCTTGAATTGCCATCTGCTATCGCAGTTTCCCATCCTCTATTCCATCTTTTTTCCCTTTTCGCCCACCTTAAGTCCCCTGACGCCCTGCTTAAGGTAGGCAGGTACCCTACCACATACCACCTCGCGCATACCATACCATCTCCATCGCACCTGCCATGCGAATGCGGCATGCCCATCCACCCCGTGTCCCCCCTTCCCCATCCATTGTACCTGCCTTGCTGCCCATCTAGTTTTTTTTTTTCTCCTTCCTTCTCTTCCCTGGTGACGACGTGACTTGTGACTACCCGACAGAGTGAGGTGAGGTATTACCAGGTTGTAAAAGGTGGGCAAGGTATTACTTGCCTCCCCCGTTGCCCCTCGTCCTGCATCTTCCCGCCTCTCTCTCTGTCTCTTTTCTGTCTTCCCCCTTCAACCTCATTCTCCCTCCCTACCATTCCAGCTCCCTCTCTTCCTTGCTTCATCTGCCCATCCACGAATACTCTGCCCTCGCCGCACCCAGGTTTATGGCCCTGGCGTGCGCGCCCGATCTGAGGTGATCCGACCTTTCACCCACCCCGTCGCGCCCAGCCCCGACACACTGGACGACACGCGGCAGAGACAACCTTTAGCCTATCACTCAGGCGGCGAGGTAGACTCGGACTCTTGTTATCGGTGACGGTCTGCATGGTATTCGACGATTGCCATCGCTGCTGCTGTTCTGCTTCTGCCAACGCCACTGTTGCACCCCCCAAGAAGCTTCGCGCCGCACCGCTCCGCTCCGCATAGCACACTACCTGGACCTTACCTTGCCTTGCCTACATCCACATAGCACCGTACCGCACCGCAACGCACCGTCACCAGAGCCAAACGAGACTGGACTGACTGAGGCGACTCGACTTGACTGGATTGTCCCGCCGGCCTGTACTAGCAGCCATACGCCGCCAATCCAGCCTGTCCGCCCCTTTTATTAATGGCTACGAGTCCCCCGTTCTCTGGAAATCTCTCACGCAAACCACCCTTCGGCCATCCGCCGCCGCATTCATCTGCTCCCGCCAGATCACCAGCTGTGCCATTGCACCTGCGCTCGCAACTGCACCACCCCACGCTCTTTTGCTCTGTGGCCGAATACAATACAAAAAAGTCAAAAATACGTTGCTGTCAGAGAGGGTGATGAAGAACTGAGCAGTGCATCTATCGACGCACCACGCTCCTTATCCATCGGCCTTCTGCCCTTTTTACCTGCTTTTGATTCTAGATTATAGGTGCCCTCGGAGTCCCAGTCCTCCTCCCCGAGACCTTGCCTACACCACCTACCTGCTCCAACACACACACACCCCCGGCCCCCCGGGCCCCTCCCGACGACAAACCAACGGAGCACAGTCCCGTCGCATTTGCTGGCCCGTCGCAAGAGCTGTCGTCTGTTAGTGGTCGCCGCTTGCAGCACGGGTACCTTATCGTGCTTTGAGTTGTTGGTTGCGAGCCCAGATTCGCAGTCTCGTGCCGTGACCGCAATACGCTCCGGGGTTTTCGCTCGCCTCGAGTCGTCGCCGCTGCTGCTGCTGCCGCTGCCGCAGCGCTTGCCGCTACCCTCTGAGCAGATCAATCGCCAAATGCAAATGCCTTTGTTAGAGAAGCCGTCTGTGCCAGCATCGGAACGATACCACCACGGCCATGTCTCACGGACCACCTCAGCCTCCCCCGGCCAATATGTTTGGCTTCGGGCCCCAGGACGCCTTCTCTGCCTTTGATGTTTGTCCCGCCCGCCCGCCTCCCCTCGCGCCCTTCTGATAGCTCACATTGCATTGTCTGCCCTCAAACCCGCCCGCCCTCGGCTGCATCCCTCTTTTTCCGCCCAACACGACCCGCCGTTGCCCCCGACGCGTTTCCCTTTGACCCCGTTCAGACCCCTACACTATTTACCTTACCGCTCCCCCCAGCGCCGTGCTGACGCAATCCAGATGGCTGATGCTGACCCCAGCATCATGTCTTCTCTCCTGGACCCAACGGTCTATGGGAGCTTTGACGCCATGTCCATGAACGTCGACAACCCCGACGACAACGGCATGTCCGCCTTCGGCAACTTCGTTGGCGGCACTCCAATTCCCGACGGCCTGCCCGACGACACCACCTCCATGAACAACTTCTCAAACAACGGCGACGACGCTTCGAGCGTTGTCGGCGCTGGGCCTCCCCCCGCCGGCGGCTTCAATTCTCAGGCACTGCAGCAGGCCGGAAGCACCCTGACCGAGTTCACAAAGAGGCGAAACTGGCCCGCCAAGGTCGTCGAGGAGCTCAAAGACTTTCTTCAAATACTCGACGCCAACGGTCGCATACGATACGTATCGCCCAGCATCCTGAACCTGACGGGTTACGCCGCCGAGGAGATCACCGACAATTTTTTAAAGGATTACGTCCATCCCGACGATGTAGGGGTCTTTGTCGCAGAGCTCAACGAGTCGATCGCCTCGGGGAACCCCTTGCGCTTGTTTTTTAGGCTCAAGAAAAAGGATGGCAAATACGCTATTTTTGAGTCAGTCGGCCACGCCCACATCGCCGCCGCCAAATTCGCGCCGAACCCGCACAACCAATCGCCCTTCTGCCAGGCCGTCTTCATGATGTCTCGCCCGTACCCCACAAAAAATGCCGGCCTGCTCGACTCGTTCCTCGAACACAAGATGGAGAACGAGAGGTTGCGGAGGCGCATCGCCGAGCTCCGCAGGGAAGAGGATATGGAGAATGAGGAGTCACAGAGGCAATGGTTGCAGAGTCAAGAAGGCAGGTCGGACGTGACGCCCTCGGAAACCACCATGACGACGTCTGCCCCGAGCGCAATGGGGCGCAATCCCGAAAGCGCTGCCGATAAATCAAACGCGCTCAACGTCGCGCTCACCCGGGAGGCTCTGGAAGGTGTCGCCGGCAGCCGCCCGGACTCGTTGCGCGACAAGATGGCCCGTTACGAGGGTGCTTCGCACACCGACACGATAGAGATGTTGACGGGACTGAGGTACATTGAGGGGGAGAGAAGCCGCGGCATCACGACAGGAAACGCAAGCCCGACGTTAATTAAAGGCGACGCCGGAATCGCCATTCCTCTGGACCGCGATCCTCGGACAGGCGACAAGAAGAAGAAGCTCAAGACTTCTGAGGAATACGTCTGCACCGACTGCGGTAAGCATCAACAACGGCGCAGCCCTACATGCGTCATCATTCTGACTGTCACCAGGTACTCTCGACTCGCCCGAATGGCGCAAAGGTCCTAGTGGTCCCAAGACGCTATGCAACGCTTGCGGGCTCAGATGGGCCAAGAAGGAGAAGAAGAATCGACACAGCAATAATAACCAGCCAGGCTCGTTAGCAGTCGAGCATTCCGCAGGCCACGGTAGTTGAGGTAATGGTCGACACTGGCGTATTTGGTTAACATGTAACCCCCAGAAAGGGGCGGCGGTGGCTATCTATACCCGTCCGCCGGCTTTGGCGTCCGGAAGAAGGCACGGCGCATGCTATGACTTTTTGACGAACAAACGGACGTCGCTTTTGTTTTCGGGATATTTTTTTTTTCTGCAGCAACCGAGATACCTGAACACGGCACTGGATCATTGGGACGAGGAGCGTGATGTTATGGGAAGGACAGTTTCGAGAGCGAAGGAAATTCAAGCCATGTTGCTACCACTCATGAGCGCTTGCCGAGTCAGCTGCAGGCCGGCACTTGAGGTGAAATGGAGGGCACGGCGGGCCCTCACGGACTTGATGCCCGCTTTGAGGCGGTTCGACTGGCGGTCAGCCGAGAACCCTGGACTTTGGAAAAAGTGATATCCAGAGACGGGGAACGCTCTCAGAGAGAGGGGGCGTCCCATGCAGCGAGCAGCGGCGGCTACGGATGTGCCCACTTTCTTCAGGGTTCGGCCGGAGGCCTTCTAAGTCAAGCAGTGCCATATCTGATGCCACTCTAGTCATCCGAGAGAGGACAAGTTGCCGCCGCCGGTATAGCAAAAAAGACTTGTGCTGCTCATAGATGAAGACGGTTCAAATGGACGTTGAGTTCCTGAAACACCTTGTTGCGCCCTAAAGCCCCCGAAGGTAGAGGTTCCGGCCTTGCATCCACGACAAATCAGGCCATCCCAGCACGGGAGCAATGATTGGATAGCACGAACACGCACCCAGGTGCGGGTGCGACCTCGCTGGATGATCATGAATGGGTCGGGTGGGACTCCGTTGCTCAGGCACATCAGACGTGGAGGGTCCCGACGACACCGACACGGGGAGTGGAAGCGCTGAACTCGCCCATCCCCATTATCCAACTAGGCTTGGCATATTGATTCTACGTGGGAGCATCTCGACGCCTCTCCCCCGCTGCCTCACTGCGTGCGTTACCCCTCGCGTGCCCCTTGTCAACAGCAGGGGAACACGCCACGCAGCAAGCCGTGGCAGCTAGAGAAACGCGAGCTAGTCCCCTCTCCCTCAAGGGTTCGATGGGCGGTGGCTGTGACATGCATCAGCTGTCTTCTCTACCCAACGGACGTTCCCTTCGCAGGCGTCGCTGCTGTTTGGCGTGCATGGTCAGCTCAAGGGTTTTGTCCTGAGACAGCTGATCGCCCGCTGGGTAGCTGCGGAGACGTGGCTGGCCTGTCAACCTGTCCCGGCAGCAAGAGCTTGCAACCTGGGACATGTTAAATCCCTCTCTTGGCTGTCGACTCTTTTCTTGACAAGACATTCTTCCTTTCATCTTCTACTTCTCAAGTCACGATATTTCACTCTCCAAAATGGACAAGCTCGTCAACATTGCATCGCAGAAGGCGCAGGAGTATCTGAACAAGGACGACGACGACAACAAGCCTCAGCAGTCGCAGCAGCATCAGCAGCAGCAGGGCTACGGTAAATCTCACCCCAACCTTGTCTCGCTCAGCACAGCTACCCCGCCATCGTCAGGTCTACCGGTAGTCGTGCTCTAGTGCAGCAACCCCCTCCATTACCCCGCGCCCCTCACCAGAAAGCTTGTGTTACTGACGAGAGATGGATGGCATCACCACTCTGTAGGCCAACCACTTCCAGGCGGTGATAGTAAGCTTTTATTCCCATTTCTCGACCTTTGAACCCTCCAGGATCTCGGACCCTTCCTTTTCGGCATTTTTATTCTCTCCGAACCACCGGAAAAACAGCCCGGCCGGCAACGTTTGGATGTACATCTATTTTTCATCCAAACACCGGCGCTACCCTGCCCCTGGACGCGGCCACGCGGGCGCAACGCCCAGTCCTCCCTCCCTCCATCCCAAAGTGACGAGAATACTTTTTTTTACTTTTTCGGAAAATGAGATTTACTTTCCTTAGCATGCCTCGGCTATTTGTATTTTTATGTGTTTGTCTCGCTGACGCGCAGCTTTTGTAACTGCAAAAGAGGCACACGGCGGCAACTACCCTGCCGGCGGCGGCTTCCTCCGCGACGACGACGATGACGACTACCGGCACGCCGCCAGCGAGGCCTCGCGCCGCGCCGGCTCCAGCGGGGACACGGACCTTTTCTCGACGGTCCTGGGCGCGCTGACGCAGAAGAAGGGACAGCTGCAGAAGGAGGACATTGACGAGGACGGTACTGTCCCCTCGTCTCCTTCTGGAGTTTTTGTCAGACATTTTGTTTTGCATTTTACAAAGCTAATGCGGGATGATACGAAACAGACGCCGTCAAGAAGCACAAAAAGTTCTTTGGAGACGACGACGACGACGAAAAGGCCGACGACAAGGGCCTCGGCGCCGCGGCCGCGATGCAGGCGCTCAAGATGTTCTCGAGCGGCGACACGGGCGGGCAGAAGCAGAGCCAGGGCGGGTTCATGGGTCTCGCCATGGCGGAGGCCAGTCGTGTGAGCTCCTTCCTCTCATGTCCCCCCTTTACCTTTGTCGGACAAGAAACGCAACCATGTATATGTGATCGGGTTCTCTATCTATAAACTATGGGGGAGGGGTTTGGTATAGGATGTGCGACTGACAACCACAAACAGCTCTTCGACCAGCGCCAGTCCCAGGGCAAGGTCGCCGAGGGCACCAGCAAGGAGTCGGCGATCCAGCAGGCGGGCGAGATGGCGCTCAAGATGTACTTCAAGAGCCAGGGGGAGCAGCAGGGCGGGTTCATGGGCCTCGCGTCCAAGTTTATGAAGTGATGGGCACATGTATATATATGGACTACCTACGAGTCAAATGGATGAAAATCGTCCTGCTGTTAAGTTTTTCTCAGTTGTGGCAATTATCTAAAGGACTGTTGCGGCCGTAACTGTGTACCACAAAAATGCAAATGGTAAAGATGTCATGACTGATATCAAGCACAATATGTATGATGGTAAGTTGCGAAAAGTTTACTGGCCTCGATCGCAACATTGCCATGGCCAAGAACATTTTATCACGATATATTACTTGATGTATGCATAGGCCATGATGCATCATTACTGGAACAACTTATTGACATGTTCGCAAGCACACCCGGCACCCCGATCACTTACAGAAGACAACAAATGGCCAAGAACATCATCCACAACCTGGACAAGGGCGGCGTGATGAGCATGCATATAGTAATTGTTAAAAAAAAAAATCTAGAACATTGGTCCATTGATATTTTTCTTCGTTTTCCTCGCCTAGATCTGGTAAATATCCAAGACTTGATGGCAAACATCCAAGACGAGGTGGTAAAAATGACGACACGATTTCCAATACGCAGTCTGTCTCTCTCTCTTCCTCCTTTTGAAATTTCCAGCAAGATTTTCTCCAGAATTCTTGTTCAAATAGTCTTCTTCGCCTCCAAGCCGCCGTTCTTGGTGATCTCAATCACGTCCACCCAGCCCGCGGGCCTCCTCTTGCCCTCCTTGTGCAGGTACGTCTCGGCCTCGCGCGCCCAGCCGAGCAGCTGCTCCTCGCAGCCCCACTCGGCCATGGCCATCAGCCCGACGGGGATCTTGCCCTCGCCCTGGACGGGGTCGGCGTAGCCCACGGGCGCCGTGAGGGCGGGGCACCCGCTGACGTTGGCGATGTAGGCGTACGACATGTTGGCGATGGTGGTGTTGGCGTCGGAGATGCCGTAGGCGTCGTCGCCGGGGTTGCGAGGCCAGCCGGGGAGCGGGGTGGTCGGGGTGACGATCAGCATGCCCGGGTTCTCCTCGAAGAGGTGGGCGAGGTGCTTCAGGAGGAGGTCGCGCAGTTGGGCGTACTTGAGGTAGTCTCCCGCGGGGGTGGTGCCGCCGACGGACATGAGGATCTTGTTGGGGTGGTTGATGATGCTGGTCCAGTCGTCTGGGTTCGGGGTGCGTTGGCGGGCCATGTCCTGCATCTCGGTGATGCAGGTCGCCGAGTGCATCAGCTGGATCTCGCGGAGCAGCGGGAGGCGGATGTCGATGACCTTGTAGCCCAGGGACTTGAAGTGGTCGACGGCGCGGCGGCAGATGTCGTTGACGGGGGCCTCGGCGCGGGACCACCAGGACTCGTCGATGGCGATGACCTTGGGGTCGGACGGGGAGGGCGGGACGGAAGGAGTGTAGACGCCCTGGATGGGGTCGTCCGGGTTGGGCCGCGACATGAGGCGGTAGGCGATGGTCAGGTCGGCGACGGTGGCCGCGAGGGGCCCGATGACGCAGACGGAGGAGTTCATGGTCATGGCGCGGTGGTGGGACGGCTTGAGGCCGTAGACGCCGTTGAAGGAGGACGGGACGCGGATGGAGCCGCCGGCGTCGGTGCCGATGCAGATGGGGACGATGCCGGCGCCGAGGGCGGAGCCACCTCCGGAGGACGAACCGCCGGGGTAGTATGACGGGTTATGCCAGTTCGTAGGGGTTCCCCAGCGAGGCTATACGTCAGTCAGTATCTCTCTCTCTCTCGGTCAAGATTTAAGGGGGGAGCCGCGTGATTCTTACGTTGCATCCGCTGGTATCTATGAGATTGGTTAGCACTTCTGTCCGTCCTGAAGCGACTATCCGCAAACTTACCGCCGCCCAATTCGTGCATGGCATTCTTGCCCACCACGATGGCGCCTGCGGCCTCGAGCTGTTTTATGGGCCAGAACGTCTCCTCGGCCGGCTTGAACCACGGCAGGTCGGGGAAGTACTGCATGCCGTTGTGGCTCACGTAGCCCTTGACGTCGACGTCGTCCTTGACACCAATGGGCACGCCGTCTAAGGGGCCCAGCGGCTTCCCGCTGCGCCATCTCTCGGTCGAGGCGCGGGCGGCATCGAGAGCGAGGTCCTCGCGGCCGTGGGACGCCACCCAGGCGTTGGCGTAGGGGCCCGTCTCGGGCGGCGGGTGGCCCTCGGCACGGCGAATCAGGGGCAGCAGGGCCTGGACGACGTCGAGCGGGGTGAGCTCGCCGGTGCTGTAGAGGGCGTGGTAGTCCGCGCTGGAGAGGTAGCGGGCCGGCTGGTCTTGGGGAGCCGGGGTGGTGAGGTCCGAAGAGAACGGGATGATGTCCGGGTGGGTTCCCGTCTCGGAGAGAACGAGGACATCGGGCTGGGCAACAGCGTCAGTGGCGTGAGGTTATTCGGGGCGGAGATGTCGAGACAGACCTGGAAGCGGTACCTGTACTCGGGGAGGCCGGGCAAGTCTCTGATCGAGCCGAACTTGGCATTGCGCCAGAAGAGGCGCTGGAGGACCCAGGAGTTTGCGAGACTGATACAATTGGTCAGAGCCCGGCGGGCGAGGGCGTCGCGAGATTGACGTACAGAGTCGCGCCGGCAACGAGGGGCCAGCCGCGGAGGACGGGGTTGGAGTCTTCCTTCTCGGTCTCGGCGTGAGCCTGGGCCGGTGCCTCGCGGGCGCCGGGGTAGTTGGCGTATTTGCGGTTCGGGGCCATCGTGGCTGTCGTCTGTGATACCGGACTTGCGATTCGGGGCTCGTATCCCTGGGGAGATGCGGATGAGCTAGAGCAAGGGTGAATGGCGGTTATGTGGTACAGACAGGAAGTCAATTGAACAGCAATTGTAGATAGACGACGGGAAAAAGGATACAATAAAATAGTCTCAGGGGTGCAGGACAAGGCCAATTATAAGATGATGGTTCTCGAGCTAGGCTAGGTGCCTAAGGTAGGCCAGGGGAATCAGATGCCGTTGGGAATGACGCTGGGTTCGGAATAGGAGTGCGGAATGGGGAGCTTTGATGTTCAGGGTCGCCCGCTCTGCACCTCAGTTTTTTTTTTTGAGTTTCTTTTCCCCCTTGCTGCCGTTCTTCCTAGATCTTACTAATGAAGCGGAACGGACACACGGACAGACTTGAGGAGTCCGGTGGTGAGATATTAGGAGTTGTCGTAGAGGAACAGCAGGACGGCAGTTAGATCTGCTCAAAGTAATTGGCTTCGGGAAATATTCCGTTAGGCGGTGCGGCAGTGTACGTGAATGGTGTTTCTTGGGCGCGGCGTGCAGCGGCCGGGCCAGGAACCACCACCTGTTCCTTCCTCGTCCGCAGCTTACTGCTCGGGGACCCGCGGGGAGGCGCTCGGATCAGCGGTGCTCGGGGAGCTCTGACGGGTCCCTCGCAGCTGGTGCCCCACATTTACAGTCTTCAAAGTGGGGGCTCCGCAGAGGGAAGGAAGTGAAGCCGTCGTGCCTCGGCATCTTTTGACTGGTGGGCATGAGAATGTGAATGGTGCCTCGATGTGATGTTTCCTCTCACCGGTTGCATCTGGACAAGAAGATTATAAAGCTTCTTAAAACAGGATATGTCTGTAAATGATGGTGCAGCCGGCATCAAGGTTACTCGCCTTTCCTGCGGGAACGGACTCTCTCACGTCATCCCTAGCTTAGGAATCAGAGCGTCTCGGCCGGTACACGATACGTGCATCTTGGCGCCGCCTCTGCTGTTTTACTTCCTAGCCAAGAGGAAATAAATAGTTAGGTCCTAGGCCTCGTCAGACTGCGCCTCGGATTATTTACAGACCGCCGTAGTTCGTTGACCAGGCGGGACCTGCGTCCATGTCTCCCAAGTGTGTCCGTGTGTGGCCTCAGAAAAAAAAGACAGTTAACGTTATCGATAAGACGAGACACCGCCCGCCCCACACCGAGTGCCAGAAAGCTCGGCCGATTCGCCAGGCCCGTCTCCCTCGGTCGACCGCTCACGCGACCTGAAGAAACACACTTGGCGCCAATCACCAGGTGCCATTTGCTTTTCTTCCTTCCCCCGCTGTACCTCCTCCGTACCTACACCTCGGGTTGCGCATGAAACCCCTCGATGAATCGCAAAAGGTAATACAGCCTTGGAAATGCGATGAGGCGAATACCTACACTAGCGTATCGATGCGTCACGTATATTAAGCGTCACTTCCAAGAAACAAGAGATAAGATATGCACTAGGATGCCCAGGCTCGAAACGCCTCCAGGGTCCCCCCCCGTGATCGATCTCAGTGCTGCCTTCCCTTCCACGATTGCCCGGCTTCTGGGCGCGCTAGGGGCGTCAAAACGTTTTCTGTTTTGACACACTTTTAATTTTACCCCGCCATCCCACTACGGGAAAAGGAGCCCACGAAGCTAAAGCACTCCAAGTCTAGGAATGCTGCGTGGAAAAAGAGCCTCCTGCTAGTGTAGAGTTCCGAACGGCGGACGTCCTGCAGCGCGTGACTACCTGCCTACGTAGGCTGGGGAACAGTGTCGAGTGCGTCTCTCACCGCAACTCGGGAATCTCCAGACACGTAGATCAATGTCACATAATACGTCACACAATGCTGAGCACCATCAAGTGCTGTGGAAAGCCAATCCCATTGACTCTGATACTTCTACATACGGCCGCGCTGTTCCTCGGTGAGGCAGCTGTTCCAGGCCAGTCGATGCCCATTTCGCTTGCTTGAACCAAACGCCATCCCTAACCAGAGGTCCCTTCCTGAAAGCCCGAGGGCCGAGGTCCCTTCCAAAGTCGGTCTGTCCAAGTCGTTTCCAACGACTCCCAAGCGAAGGAATCCCCCTCCCCCTCGAGTTGTCCCCAAAAGGAGGGGAGCTGAAAGAGGGGGAAGAATGTTGCTGCTGTCTGTCATGCCAGACAGAAAGAAAACCCTGAAACTCCATACCAATCCGTTAAAAAACCTAGGAAATAAAGAACCCTTTTCTTTTTTTTTGCTCATCTTCCCATGTCGAGACTTCGTGTGAATGCTGTTTGTTCATAATCGTGGGATGAAGGCGTGAAAATAAGAATGAAAAATGCCCAAACCTCTGAGAGGGCATCAGCAATGTCGTAGAGAAGGCATTGCGCGTGAACATGAGATGAAGGGGGTGTGTTCTGGGAGTAAATGGTGAATGTGAAAAAATGCATATCGGCAAGTGCTGTCTGCCCATGCCATGCATATATGGATGCATGGCATGAAAATGGATTTTTGTCGCATTCATGCTGGGGTAGGCTGATGTTTAACGCTTGGCCATGTTGTTCAGTCGCAGAATTCTAGTCCGGAACCAAAGGACGAAGCTGGTCCAGGCACCCTGGGTCTTGTGCTTTGCAGTCTGAGAACGGCGAGGTCCCTCGAACATGTCCTCATCGGCGATAGGAGCTTGGCCCTGGTCGGTGCTCTCGTAATTCTGGCTGGCAAAGCCAAGCTCGCCCATGGCAAGCTTCTCTGCATCAGGGGCAGTCTTCTTGCGGCTGATGGAGGGGCGGATCATGTCGCTGGAGCTGTTACGGGCGCTATGGGTAAAGCTCTGCTTGCGAGCAGCATCTCTGGCCTCTCGCTTGACTCTGGCCTGCATGTCGTTGGCTAGCTGCTGGTGCTCCTTCTCGATACGCATGGCCTCCTTGGTGTTGGCTCGCTCGCGCTTGCGCATGTCCTCCTGGGCTCGCTTGGCCTCCTTGAGAGACTCCTTTTCTGTCCAACGGCGGCGCTCTTCCCTAATGCGCTCCTGATGGTAGTTGGAATCAAGCTCGGAACGAGAGCGTAAGCGGAAGCCGTCGAGAGAGGTGCGAATGGGCGACATGGCTGTGGCAGATGTTGATGGAGATGCTGTTGACAGTGGTGAGAGGACTGGGGCTGTGCTGCTAGGAGCTGCAGACTCGGACTTTCTACCGATGATGTTGATGTCAGAGTGACTGGAGACGTGTACCAAGCGCGACGAGGCCGAGTTGGAGTTGGTGCGGCTCGTGTTGATTCTCAGCGAGGGAGGCCCTGTGGTGTGGATGTCTGACAGCGAAGAGGTGCGGCTTGCTAATGATGGTCGCCGCGGGTAAGATGTGGAATTGCTGGCTGCGGCAGTGTTGGTGATGGAGGAGGAAGTCGCGCCGTGGTAATTGCTGCGGTGGTGATGGAGGTGGTGATGGTTATGGTAGTACTGCTGGTCCAGAAGGTCGTCGTCGTCCTCAGTTATTGTTGGCGAATAATCCCGCGGACCAGAGGGATTTGTCTGTTCGAAGCTCGCAAAAGAGTTGGCGTAAGAGAGTGGCGGCGTAGAGGTGCGTGGAGTTTGTTGGAAGGGGTGGACGAAGCTTCCGTTTCGGTGGCCGTGACCACTGCCGCTGGTTGCTATACTGATGTGGGAGGTGCCACTGGTCGAACGGGCGTGGCTGAATTTGCTCCTTCCGTTGCTGGTTCCCAAGTCGGTGGCAGAGATGCTGAAGCTGACGTCCCTTCCTCCGAACGAACCTTCCCTCTCTCTGCCCAGGCTGCTGCTGTAGTTGCCGAATGACGTCTGCTCCTCCCAACTACGGTCGAGGTCCAGCGAGTTTTTTTCCGAGTGAGGCTGCGCCAGCTTTTTGAGTATCGGCTTGACCACCGTTTTGCTCCTCGATTTCGACAGCTTGCTGGGCGCCGACCCCGCCAAATCCGTGTACGAAGACATCGCGAAAGATCTTGCTCGCAGCTGCTGCAATAGTCACAACGACACCACGAACAACAACGCAATGCAACACAGCACAACACAACAACAACACCTTTCCCTACACCCTTGTCCTACGCACTACCGGTGTCGACTTCCTTCTGCTCTCCGTCTCGCGACCGTCGGCAGCGTTCGTTTTTCGGCTCGCCGACTTCGTCGTTTGTCTGAGCTGGCGATTGGCGACGGCGGACTGCCAGATCAGAAGGACTCCTACACCATGCAGGCCGGACGGCAGACCGCTCCCCCAGTCAGAGACGCCTCTCTCTCTCTCTCTCTCTTTCCTCTTTCTCTTTCACGACGACAATGACCACCAGTCGAGATGCATAAGATCGGACAACGGAGGAGGGAATCGACGCAGGGACGGAGACGGCTGCGATAGCGACAGCGACAGCGAGGGGCGACGACAGTGGTTCGGTGCGTGCCAGAGACGAGGCGGGACGAGACGCGGGTGGTGTCTGTGGAGGCGACGATGAGCACGACTTAAATCCACAGGGTCCGGGACGCGTCGGTCATATCATACAACATACGGTGAGAGTTGGACCCAGCTGGGAGGGGGGAGCGAGATGAGCGGCGCCGGGGGGTTATGGGTTATCTAATGGGCGAGATGAAGGGTGGGAGCGACAGGCTGACGCAGCGGAATGGGCGGAGTCCCAAGGCGGATGGGATGGGATGGGATGGGATGGGACGGGCCAGGATTGGGGATGGATGGACGGATCGAAGGGCACAGAAGTGTGTGGCGGTCGTCTCGGCCTGCCTCACCTTTTCGCTTTCAGCAGGTCAATCTGGTTGCCCCTCGAGGGTAACCTGCAAGCCTGCTCGGATCGACCCGAAAGTCCCAGAAGCCAACAGAGCCGGCGTCGACGTCGCCGTGGTCTCTTGTTGACGTTGGCCGCGAGTTGCAGTGTGCCCGGCGACGGCGACGGCGACGGCGAACGAGTCGGGACTACAACGACACCCCAGAGCGGAGAGGCAGGATGGGGGGAGAGAGTGAGAGTGGGAGAAAGAGTACGAACGGAGAGGGGAAAGAATGAGAGACACACACACAAGACACCCCCGGAGAGCGAAAGAGGCACAGCAAAAGCCAGCACTCGGCATCAGCATCAGCACCGACCAGCAAGCAGCAGCACCGACAGCAGCACCAAAGAGCCAGCCAGCCAGCCCAGCTGCACAAGGGCCAGCCGTCCGCGTCGGCGGCAGCAGGCTAGAGACACCGCAGCTAGGCCAGGCCACCGCCCAAAGTGCGCCGAGTATCCGCAACCCGCTTGGCTACGCCTGATTCAGCCTCATTCCTTTCCCGACTGGCATGGAGCACGTGGGGGGAACTTGGGAACCAAGAAACGCGCCCGGAGAAGGATCAGAGGCGACAGACCGACCGAGCAAGAGCGAGACGGGACTTGGGATTCTTGGTGGACGGAGAAAGGAGGGGTCACCCTTCTAGAGCAGAAGCAATGGTGTGGCGCCTTTGGAACCATTTGGCGGCAGGTTAAGGTTGCGGGCTCTCGGGACAGGCTCACAGAGTTATTGTTCCTAAGGTTGCTTTCGGCATGCCTGGGCCTAGGACCAGCCTGTTGAACTTGCAGATGGCTTATTTTCTTCACAGCTCTCTTGCTCTAGAGTCTACGGCTCTACGCTACAGCCCAGCCTACAGGATACGTACGGATATCTGGGCCGGATGAGTGTTTGTTTACCGGGCGATGAATGTTTTGTTGACGTTGCGGCTTTTTTCCAAGGGTCTCCCGCCCCAAACGGGCGTTACCCTTGGTGTGAGAGAAAAGGCGGGCTCGTGGAGCTCAGGTGGCCGAATGAAAGGCCTCGGGACCCAGAACTGGGGACTGGAGAGATTGAAACTAATGAATAATATCTGGGTCCGTCCCGGGGGGCGTCGACGGGGTGGAACGGACGGGGGATTTGACGTCGGCGATGGCAAAGAGGCAAGCAAGCATGCGATCGATGGTCCATGGACGTGGATGGTGGGAACAGGAACCGCGGAGAAGGGAAGACGCTGGACCGGAAGAGAAAGAGAAGAAGATTTTTTTGCAGCGGTGGAGGGGAATGGTACACAGCATGGCGTGGCATGGCATGGCGCGGCACAGCATGGGATATCGCATGGGGCAAAGTTGCTGGCATTGGCAGTGGCAGTGACGTGGGCTGCCTCTGTCTCTGCTGAAGCTGAAGCTCTCTCTGCTCTGTTCGACACCGGTGCAGTTGGCGTGGTATCTTACACAGGTCCACGAGTTCCTCGAGCGTCCAACCTGTTTGCCCCGTGACTTACGCACATACAGGTACGCGCGCGCACACACGCAGACGCACACACACACATACACATCCACGCAGACGCAAGAGATGGGGTCGTCTGGCAAATCCTACGGTTGCGCCAAGCCAAGAGGTCGAAGCAGCAACAGCAACAGGGGAACAAGAGTAAAAGAAACGGTCTGAGATTGATGGGATGAGATGGGATAAACGTAGCGGATGGAGATACCTAGCGACTGGAGGGACTTACACACGCTACCCAGGTACCCAGGTTAGTCTGTGGAGCAGACCCGACCGGCTGCCTCTGTCCGTACCGCACTTTACTCACCGCACCGGCGGCTTCCTGCGCAACCTATCCGCAGGTAGGTAGGTACCCAGGCACAAACCCACAACCTTAGAGAGTACGTACATTACCAACTGCTACACTAACTATCCGTACATGCACGATGCAGACAGGAACGAACTGGAGGGTCGGTTGGCAGGGCCACCCTCGGTTTCCTCGTGCATCGGAACAGTGTCATCTAGACGCGGGCAATCTGCTTGTTGGCGATGACAATTTCGTCACACATCTGACACTGACATCGCCGGCTCCGGAAGCAGCATCTCGGAAAAAAGATGTTGGATTTTTCTTTTTCTTTTCTCTTTCGGCGCCGTTTGCGGACGGTACCTTACTGCAGCCCCCCCCCCCCCCCCCCCCGAGAGCCCTCGCACTCGATCGTTCTTTCTCTCTTTTTGCTTTTAATTCCCGCAACAACGGAACGGAACAGAGAGGAAAGAGCGGCCAAACATCCATGCCGCCACAGAAAACACAAACCCGGTCCGTCTGGGGCAGGAACCTAGGGAAGGTGGTTGTGATCCGGTCCTTCTCGAATCGAACCCAACACCAACAACAGCTGCCTCGCTGCTTCCAGCTTAGTACGGTCGGGGGCGTGTGGGTCCTCTGCCTGCGAATCACACGGCGATGCGCCCGAGTCCCAAGCCCCATCTGCCCCTCCCCGCCTGTCGGTGTCCCGCCTACCTGCACTAGACCACAGCGACCACTGAATCCCCCCCATCTTCCGGCGCCTCCCCGTGCCCCATCCCCAGCCACCCCATCTTGACATCCTCGTCCTGACCACTCACCGTCTTGTCTGCAGCAAAAGCTCCCAAGCTCCCCAGTCGGGGAAACGCAGGTCAGTGTCGCCTCACGGGATGTCGTCCCCATGCGAACCGAACGAAGGAACGAAACACACGAGACGGAGCGGAGGGTCGCTTTCGACTCGTTTCCTCTCTCCCCCGTTCAACCGACCGCCGCCCACCACCACTTCGCAAACGCCAGGCGGGCCAGAGAAGTAGAGAAGCAGACGGGAGAGATCAGAGCATGAGGGAAGGATGGAAAGCATCAGCCAAAAAACCTTGCGGCCCGAATTCCATGCTCTCTTCGTCTGTCCAACCCCCACACACCTCTTTCGATGCTGCTGCTCTGCTCCTGATGCCGTCTTTCCCCCAATCAAAGACGACAAATGCCTCCTCGAGGACGGAGAAGCTTGTTTGTCCCTGACGCTTGTTAGCTTACCGTGTATCAGCAGTTAAACCTATCAGACATTCTAACGCCTGTATGCGTTCTCTGATAGGACTCGGGGGAGAAGAAAGTCAAACACCCCCTTGCCTTTTGCTACGCAACATCGCATTCCTCGTGAGAAGCAGAACAGATCCAGCATTGATCCTTCGATGCGAAGCGAAAGCCAGGCCGCCAAGCCGAGCCAAACCTACTCGCCCCGAGGGAGACTCGCCGGGCCAGCAGAGAGGAGGAGAGACATGAGCAGAGCAAAGCGGCCCGAGGCTCGTCATCGCCATGGCTGCTGGTCTTGGGGATCGTCCTGGCCATGGATATACCCATCCAGGCGATGCCAAATAGCCACCATCACAATCACCATCATCATCATCGACGATTCAGGGCCCTGCATTCGTGCTCGCCTACCTACCTAGTTGCGTAGCTTGTCCGCCGCCGCCACCACCACCACCTGGCACCAACACCACGTCCGCAGCAAAGTACAACTGATTCCTGCTTTTTGCCTCCTGTCCTCCGCCGCGCTCTTTTCCCTCTTGCAGGCAGAGGCAGGCTGCGCTGCTCCCCCGCACCAAGCCAGCTTGCCGTTTCACGAATCAACTCTCAGCTGTGTGAAGTGACGAAAAAGCCCAGCCCGGCGCAGCAATGCACCACCACCAACCACAACCCACTCTCACCGAGCCTACTGGCCCGTCTACCCTACTGGACGGTCTACCCCGCCACCAAGGACCGCCTTGCATCTTCGCGGCGGATCCCCCTCCAACGAGCTGCATGCCTCGAGGCACGACACCACAGTCGGTCCGCCCGGCCTCAGTACGACGGGAGCTCCTGTCTATTCGGAGTCGGCTTTGGACGCCGGCCTATCTGCGGCGATGTGATAAGCGACTTTATTGGTCCTTTTACCCTGCTTTCTTTCCGTTCTGGGCGCTATCTAATTATCTGCTTCTACGTCCGCACACAGGTACGCGTCTCACATGAGGTCGAGAGAGATAAGACGATGCTCGAGGCCCCGTTGATGCGGACAAAACCATTGCGAACCGGACGAGGCACAGCACATGGCCGGCCCCACGGTCGAACCTGATGGACCGTCACCCTCGTTGTCGCTCTGCCGCTCAAACCCGCACCTTAACCAGTCCCACTTTCCTCCGACTCCGGCCCCTCCCCGAACTTATGCCCATCCAAACTCAATCTCGAGTTGCATCGCCAACAAGTTACAACCTACATGTTTCGACCACTGCACAGATGCTGCGACGAGCCAAGAAGCGCACGCGCTCATGCGCCAGCCCCGGATCCAGGCTCATCCAGAAGCCCCAATCCTCTTTCTTCCTCCTCGGCAGGGTAGGGAAGTGTTGGTCAGTCGGTGCTCGCGGACGTCTCGGGAGGATTTCTACAATGAATCCTGTGTGTGAGAGCTACGTTGCACCAACCGACGCACGACTCTCCTTGCGGGCTGTTCTCCTGCGGTGACATGCAGGAAGACTGCAAGAAAGGAAGGCAAGCGCACAAACGAGCGCCAGCAGCACCGCACCAGCAGCAAATACCAGAAAAAGACCGCATCTTCCTTGGCAGATTTCCCCCCCAACCAACCTCCGCCCTCTGCTCCCATTCGCTAACCCTCCCAGCTGGTAAAGATACCGCAGGTTTGGCGCATATGTCGTACGGGAACTACTTTTCCAGCCTGCATCGGCGGCGCGCCAGAAATAGATGACACTCGGAGCCAAAAAAGGCCTCTCCGATTACTTTCTTGACGGGGGTTTGCTGTCGACGAAGCTCACCCGCCTCTCGCGCTGCGTTTGCGGGATGGTCCCAGCTCGTCGGCGACTCTGCCGGCGCTATTCTTTTCTTGTTTTCGTTTTTTTCCCCCAGGTTCTACTCTCTCTCCGGCTTTCTCGCCGCTGTGTCGTCGACATCAGATCAAACCAGCTTTTGACAACCGAGTGTTTAAAATAAACGGCGCGAGAGAAGGTTCGTCGGATGAGTCTCCGAAGCTTCTCCTCCGCCAGGCAGACAGCCCACGGACACCCTCGTAATAATGCCGCTCTCCTCGTAGGTTGACGTAAAAATCTCTCCGGCAACCTTGTAGTAAAAGTAACCCTCGAGACGTAAGGAGTGGGAAACGGCCTGCACTCGAGTATTGAAAACAAAGAAAAAGGTAAATGGAGCGGCGTACAACTTGAATGAGTGCCTCGTGTTACCTCGAGCGTCATGCCGTCAGCCTCGCCCGGTCACGGGCTGGCCCATTCTCCTCCCCCCTTTCCCCGGCATTTGATGAGATGATACCCCAGCTGTCAGCCCATTGTTCAAAACTAGGCTTGAAATAGCATGCCTCTTCGAAAGGTGTTGTTGTCTCACCGGAATGGCTCGTCTCGTGCATAATTCGTTTCAAAGAGAAAACATGGTCTCTCCTTTTCTGAAGCTTGTGTTTTGGCGGGTCAGACCATTCGACACATTTCACGTCCATGTTTTATGCCTTTCGTATTCTTCTTTTCTTCTCAATCCCATGCATGTTAGTGACTATTGGTGTTACATGTCTCTGATGCATCGTAACTTTGAACGTCATTCGTTGCTAGTGATGTTCATATTCGAGGCCTCTCATGTCTGGTCTACGACTTTGCATGCACACGAAAACGTGCAAAATACTGCAAGGTCATCGGGGTAGTGTTCCAGGCACAGCGAACGAGATATGATGAGTACAAGCGAGGTAGAGAGGTAGTGGAAGATAGGAAGGTGGTGATGCAAGCAGCAAGGCACAAAACTTCAAACGGGGTCACCAATATAAAATCTCTTGGAGGCTTGGTTGTGCTAATCTAATCCGTTTCTGCGCGGAGCTTCTCTACGGGCAGGAAGGGGGTGCACGCTTGGAATGTTGCATTGAGTCGCCATACTCAGGTTCGATGTCAAAAGCAACTATCACGAAGAAGACAATAGGGAGGGTTACACCACGTCGCAGGATATCAAATGTTTAAACTAGCAAAGAATATCACGACCGGCATCAACATAACACCAAATACAGCAGAACAGACAGACAGACACAAATTACCAAAAAAAAAAACAAAAAAAAAACGAAATACAACACAGTTCAAAGTAACACATGAATCGCTTGAAGTTGTAATCGCGATATCAATCAGCACATCTTGAGCGACTACAAGCATGTCTCAAGCGATGCGGCGGATGGTTGCTTCTCGCGACCCGTTTCCAACAACCAGACGTGCCGGGTAAAAGCTTCACAGAGCTTCATGCTTGCTTCTCAGAGGCACGCATCCGAGGCGAGGTCTACCGATCTCGATGAAACCAGTCGATAACCGCTGCATTACATCTCGTGCAGTAATAGTCGGAAAACTCGTATGACGACAAGCCAACAAACCAAACGAGAGTTATCAGAAATGAGAAACTCTCTCACTACCTACCCTAGGTTGGTCTCAGATTCCCCTTCGTTGGTTCTCGGCATTCGCTTCCGCGCTGGAGGAATGGAGGGGGGTGATGGAATGTCATATGCTTGCGGGGAAAGCTCAGCCAAACGCGGGGTGGTGTATGTGCTGTCGTGGTCTCATTCGGCCCATTCCACGGCATCAACCGCCCGTCCCGATCATGTCCCCTCCATCCCCCACCACCATCGTCATCGCTTGTCGAGGGGGGCATTCGTCTCCGCCCCCTCCCCGTACTACTTTCTCTCTCTCTCTCCGTGCTACATTCCTTCTGACCTCGAAGACGGGTGAGGACTCATGGCAAGTCTCTCCCGCTCCCGTGGCCTTCTGCCCGAGATGGAATCATTTCTTCTTTCCTTTAAACAGCACTCTGCGGCCGTAATGTCAGCTTTGTGAAGTCGACCCGCTTGCGCTTCCCGTAGCTTGTCGGCCGTCTTCGGACAAACGCTCGTTTGACCTCTGACATCAACCCCCCATCACCGTCTGCCCCGATACAACTGGTCCGAGTGGGTATCTCCATCTTCATCATACCCACAGAGCAAACAAGAACCACTTCTGAAATCTCTCAAGTATCGAGCTCGGGGCACTTGCAACGAGACCCTCCCATCAAGTCGGCCAGCATCAACCATGCGTCCAGGTCACATCCCATCTGGCGCCCGGTGATCCGGACACAGCCGGCCACCATCAACCCGGAGCTGGGAACGTCGTCGCACACCGGATCCCAGTCGCGGACGGCTAGCCGCGTGAGATCGTCGACGGCCGTCCGCTCCGGTGCGGGAAGCAGCCGCGAGCCGCGTGCCGCGAACCGATCTGAGGTCGCACCTCCTGCTGGACAACAATCCCCGCGGTTATCAGCAGCTGGGCTCGAGTCGATGCCCACCCACGAAACGGGGGTGGTTGCCTTGACCCAGCCGCTGATCGGCCGTTCCCCCATCTTCGCCACCCGTTGTCCAAGTGAAGCTGCCGCGTGCCGTGGCGCTCCCGCCGATCTTGGTGGACGACTTGCTCGGATGGCAGCCCAATGAGAATGCCAGGTCCCGCCATCTTCCGATCTTTGTTCCACGTCTTTCTGGCATATCGTGTGTTCCAAGTAGCCAAAGAGTCACAACAGCGTGCGTCGACACTTGTCGTTCCGACCGTCGGCGGGCAGTTGAGTGAGTCTGTTGATATTGACATGCGAACGACTAGCAAGCGCTGGTCGCCGAGTCGGACAGAATCAGTCGCGGGCGGCTCAGTTGCTGTCATGCCGCTGGCACTTGGACAGGATCCGCTTCATTTAGCTCTTCTTCATTGCATTCGACTGGAGAGTCCTCGGCACAGTCATCTTCCAGGCCAGAGCAATCTATCCCTGGGAATGCTTCTCAACGCTCCTGGTTCAGTGATGCTGATAAGGCTCCGTCAAGTCAAGGGGCACTTCCATTGCCCACCCCTCGAACGGATCAACCAACCCCCTGCCGGCTGAAGATCTGCATGTTGGAGCGTGATGGGATGTCTGCAACGGAAAGTAGCCGTTACTCGACGGACAAAAACCCCGGGGAACCTTTGTCGCAGCCAGTCCGGTACCGGGATGCGATTCTAACGACGTATGTGGACATGGAAAGCACAGCCACTCGCCGCTTCATGAAACCCCTGGCAAGTTGTCTGCAGTTTCATCGGCCCTCGCTGCGAGAAGAAGTATTGGCTGGGTAGTGGGATGTATTCTCGCTCTCGCCTTAGGTACCCGACTTCGCGGATCCAGATCGCTCCCTCGGAGTCCACGGCATGGCAACCGCCTCGTCAGGCCGAATACGGCAAAGACTTCGAGGGTTCCGAGGTCGAAGACTGGAGCACTTCACCACTGAGCATCGTGAGAATTGGTTTCTAATGCGGGGAAGGTGGCGATTGTGGAAGGGCCCGACGATGATCATGACCACTTGTCCAGGGCTCGGAGAGGTATGGGCAGTCGAGTTAGGCAATGGAAGGACGTCGAGGTCACTTGACGAGTCTCCCGCGTTTCTGAACGGGCCTACCAGGTCTCGAGCGGATATGTCGGTCCTCCGGGGCGCACATCAGTCAAGTCCCATGACCGTTCGACCCTATCTATGGCCGTTTATCTCTCGGACGGTGGGAAGATGACACATCCTAGGGAAGGAGGCGAGGTCCCCAGAGGACGCTGAGGGAAAAGTATCGATAAAGAGACGGCTTTCTGCGAAGGCTTGACTCACCTGAGGCAAATCGATGTTCTCAGGACTGTCGCTCATGATGTACCCGTTCTGCAACGCAGAGAAGCACGTCGCCACCACGACCAGTGCTTGGATCAATGGCAACCAGCCTCGCGACCTCGCGCTGTCGCTCGCTTAGGCGGACGTAGTATTTTCGTAAATAACTTGCCTTACGTGACAGCAGTGATGTTGACGAAAAGGCTTGGAATTCAGACCTTGAACAGTCGCTAGGAATGGCCGTTCGATCGACCTCAACAATTATGCTGGATGATGGCATGCAGGTCACCTTGCATAGTGATAAACACGCCGCTGGCTTGGATTTCCCGGGACCAAGCCGAATCGCGCATTTTCGATGTGCGAATAATATCCTGAGGGGGAGCGAGCCAACAGAATCCCATTCCCGTGTAAGGGTTTGGCCCTGGCCACCACACCGCCATAACCAACAACTGCGGCAGAGGCGCTTCTGGTTACACAGATGGTATCGTATGAGGCTCGGGAACCCTGGGAATTCAGAATCACCCAGACGCCGCTCAATAGCGCTGGTCAATAAGACCGAGGCTGTGAGTCCAACGAGACAGTCCGGAATAGCAAATCGACAGCTCATCTTGACAATGCAAAATGGATTCGGCCGCATCGACCCCAGGACCTTGCAACCTGTGAGACTTGCATTAGAGAGATTGGACAACTCATAACGCTGCAACAGATGCAGCATGTACACGACCCAACGAAAGCGCCGGGCAACTGAACTCACCACTGACCAAGCGGAGATGGGAAGGAAATCTACTCACGAGAGGGTTTTCTTGGCCTCTGCAGGCATACGCACCTTCAGTCTGCTCCATCGAGGACCATTGGACCTGCAGCGCTGGTTTGTCCAGACGGACAGTAATAACGCTGCATGAGACTGGAAGGATGAATGCGCATCATCCAAGATCGCCCACTCCGGAATGTGCTTTCGTGCTTCCCCGGGGCATGCCTCCCGCATTATTTCACCCTTCCTATCTTGGGCTGTCATCAGGGCCTGGATCCATCGCAGGCCGCGTGGGTGCATGGGCCATCCAAATGCGGAAGTGAAGCCTGTCCAAATTCACACGAGAAGGAAGCCGAAAGCCCTCCATGTCGCACCCAGGGAACTGGGGCCTGACGTATGATGACGGAGAACCGTTAGGACACCATCGCATAAGCCGCGGGGGTAGAATTGGCCGGGCAGGGTTGGCCAAACGAGAAGGCTGCTGCAGGAAGTGAATCTACGAGATGTCAGAGTAAGCAGGACGATTACGAGGACGTACGTCAAGCTACTCTTTCGAACTTGACTGCTGCAAACCGTTTCGATGTTGGGAGGACACCTATGAACGTGCCGGTTTGTTTAATCTCGACAAGTCTGCTTTCCAAACAAGAGGGTACCGGTACCGGCGAAATGAGGACTGGCGACTTCGCTTCCAAAGAAGCATCAAACCATGGTTTTCCAGCAGCTCGGGAGCGGTTCCAGCGCCTCTGGACGAGGAAAACGGCGTTCTAGGCTCCTTGCCTTCGTTTCTTGGCTCCGGTGTTGACGAATGCCGGCTTGTAGCACGTCGGGTCTGCCGGCGCAACTCGCCCGCAGTTCCGATGCTGGCAACCAAAATGGTTGGCTGCACAGCCGGTATCAGCGTTGCCAGCCTGACAATCGAGTGTATTACACTGCATTGTGCAGGGACCTGAAGCTGTGGAGACCGGAGAACGGATGAGATGTGAGGAGTTCGTACTACGAGTGATCTCCCCTCCGTCTGGGTCGCATCAGATCGCGATCTCGTCAGGCCATGGGACGGGCAATGAGCTCCCAGGTTGACACCACCACGGAGGTCAGACTTTGCAAGCCTCGGCCAGTCCATTACATGTTGCGGCTTGAAGCTGCGTCATTGCAAACCGGTTGAGACGAGGGAGAGAGGTCCAGAGAGAGTCAGCACGTTGGGAACCCTACACAGCGCGAATACACGAGAGGCGGGCGGCACCTGCGTCCAAGAGACGAGCGTGCCGTCGTTACGTGACAGCTCACAAAGTGACTGAAGCCAGCCTGCTTGTGTGCGGAACGGAGTCACCAGGTTTTCTGATAGTCTGCATGTCCATGCCGCGATTCCATGCAGAGTTTTCCAAGTGGGCGCAAGCTTGAAATGTTGTCTTTCAAGGTGCGTGTGGGCGGAAGCAACACGGTGGACCCTGAAGAAACATCCGATGAAGCAAAGCGAGTGAGTGAGCGTGTGTCACCTCCCTCCACCCACAGGTCCTCCACCAACAGATCCTGGAGTGGGTTTCTTTTCTGTAGTGTTGTACTGAAACTTGATTCTTTACGCTTCCATGGTGGAAAGTGCGTCTAGGTTCTTGCCTAAGGAGCTCGTCTCTCCGTATGGCGTAGCAATGATATGCTTAGATTGTGAGAGTGCGGCTCACAGTCAATTGTGATGAATTCAAGGGTTGCTGCTGAAAGTCAGTCAAACCTTCATTTGGGGGCGGCCGGGTGTGCAGTTGGCGCACGCGGTTGACGTCTGCTCCGTGCTCAGGTCCGTGTGTCGTCCGATCCAGGAGACGACGGATGGTGGCATTCTTCAAGCACGCCTCCTGGAGTGAGCATGGATTGTGTCCGAAGAAGCTAAAACATCCCGGGGAGTCCCTGGCTTCCTGCCCCAGAGTGTCAGTCGCGATTTGCGCTCTAAATAGACCAGGGAGGGAGTCGATCTTCTGCCCGGGGCATAGTGCCCCGTTGAGATTCCCGCCGGCGAGAACATGGCGAACAGTGCAACACTCGTGTGTTCTCGCAGCCAAGTACGTCGAGGCAGGTACTGAGCAAAAGACAAACGGTGCTGTGTGGAAGATTTCTAGACTTTTTTTTTTTTTTTTTTTTGGCGTCCTCGGCACCTCGGCCTATTGGAACGAAATACAGGCTGGTTGCCGAAACGGACTCGTAGTATGAGAGCCAAGTACATAACTCCGTCGTGGATGGCGCCTGAGCCTGTGCATACCCTGTTGCAGAAAGAGAGCATGGCCGCAGTGTGGAGAGAGATAGCGAGGCTCGGCAGGCAGACGAGCAACTAGGAGGGTGGGTGTACTCCGTACTCCTCGCACATAACGTGATGCTGAGACGGATGTTTCCAAGACTTGTGTGTTCCGCTCACGTCGGCTCGGCCTTTTGGGCGTGCGGACGGCGGAGGCGTTGGCAAGGAGCAAGTCCCACAGTGAGCCGGAGTCGTAGCCCTCGCAGGACGGGGCCATGACTCGTCGTGGCCACTGAGCTCCGAGTTGTTTACTTGACGGACTTTTCGTGTCAAAATATGCGTCGCTGGATTTGATAGCGAGCGGGCTCCATGCATAATGGATCGATTCATGGCACTCGTGCGGACAGCCAATGTGGTTCGCTGGATGTTAACGGAGGCAGGCTTTTCGGCTCAGGCAAAACTGCAGATGCGTCTCGGCAGTGAGTCGATGGCAACGGTTTCGAATCAGCCGCTCAGAAGGCGATGGAAAGGCTTTGAGCTTGGCTCGTCTGGCCGGTTAAGGAGGGTGCACGGGATTTGCGTTGGTACGGATAGAATGTCTGGTACGGCACATAGGACAGCTGCACAGGAGCTGAAGTGATGCACACATTGCCCTGGTGGTGCGCGGATTGCATGGCAGGAGATCGATCAACGAGCCGTGGACGGCGCCAGAGGCAATGGATGACGGAATGCCGTTGGCGAGGCAGTGGAATCAGATGCCAGCCAAGGCGATGTAGCCGAATAGCATCGTACTGTGTACCGGTGCGTGCGGCGAGTCCATGGCGGTCCACCTCGCAGTATCGAGCTAACGTCGAGCTTCCCTGCGACGGTGATCTGTGGTGGGCTTTAGCAGTTCCCAATGGGGCCAGGTGCATCCATCCCACCAAGTCCTGACTCCACGCTGCTCGGTGGTGAAGGTCGGAGGCGTGGCATTCGAATTTTCGAAGTAGCTCTTGTGGTCAAAGCGAGGAAGTATTTTGTTGACACACGCCCGTGGCGGCCGTTAAGTGCCCGACGACACCTAGGTAGGGGAGCGTAGTTGAGTGTCCGTATCCGTAGAGGCGAGAGACATGGTATGGTCGAGTATCAGAAAAGACGACGTAGCGTGCGCACGCAGGCTGTCTCGTTTTCGTGAGTAATTCCTGATGAATCAACCCAGAGGTCCCGTCCCGCAAGGTCTGGTACGGCCAAGTTGCATGCACATCCCGTATCCCGCAGCTACCTACTGTGTAGGTGCAGACAGTGGGCGACAAGCATCCGTCAGCGACGGCCGGGCTCGCCAACGAAGATGGGAACGATCCAGGGGTTGGCTCATTTCGATTTCCATGTTGCCGAACGGCGCATGCCGCCGAATTCGAATGCGTACGGGAAGGGGCGCCGAGACAGGACAAGATCTGGAGATTACAACGACGACGCCGGCTGTTGGAAAAATCGAAGTGCGAGGTTGGAAACCGGGTGATGTGCCTAGATGGTTTTCCTCCTTGCAAGGTTGCACCGAAGCCGCTTCTCAAGCTCAATATCCGTATCTTGGCAAGGAAACACGGGAAGGCATGGGGGCCGGGGCCGGGTTCGACGTCGCGGGAGAGTGGCAGAGAGAGCGATGATAGGGAAGATGAGGACCTCAGTTAGGTAGTGTGGCTAAAGAAAGCCAAGAAGCGTTGGATGTTTGAGAGAAGTGATATCTCGGGTTGAAGAAGAGTGTTGAGACTTGAGAGAGTGCGTGTGCGTGTGCAATCAATGATGATTTGCATCAAACATTTTGTGGGCACGGCGGAAGCAACCACCAACAGTATGACCCATGTGGTTTTCAATTTGGCAGCAGGCCACACCTCAGGTAGGAGGTACCGTACCGCAACGTACTGTAACGTACCGCTTCCGCCGGAAGTAGAAGACGCCTGTACTTGTGCTTACGCCGCTGGCATCTCATTTCACCGCACATCAAGGATCCGGGTAGCTAAGGTACCTTGGGAAATTACAGATATGGCAAGCAAGGCATGGGAAGTACGCAGGTCACTACCTAGGTACAGTGATGCGTCCATGTACCTTGAGAGACCAGCGGCCGTTCCGCCGTTGCACCTGCACCGGAGGTGATTAGAGTCAACTTGGAAGGAAGCACCCCAGGTTGCCAGGTCCCAGAGGCAGGGAGTTGGGAAAGCGCATCTCCCGGGGCTCTTCCCCCGAAGTTCCTTCCGTCCCGAACGAAGGTCCATGCGGCTGGCGGTAGGCTGGCTGTTGGGGCCACCCGGCGGCCTCGGTCGGGTACCTTCCCAACTTCCATGTCTTAAGCCTCACGAAATGTGGAGGGAAAGAGCAGGCAAGGCGAGACGACCTTAGGCAAGGGCCGTCCGTAAGGCAAGACAAAGCAAAGCAACCTTAGGCAAGGCAAGACGGGGCAAAGATTATGTTGAACCTGAGGTACTGAGATACATACCTATGTACCCGGCTGACTTCACCTCGTCGCATTGTGATATCTACCTAGCCCCAGCTAACCTACCTATCTAGGCACTCTATCTAGGCACTCGAGATATCCATTCCTTTCCAACTTCCGAGCCTCCTGCGATGGGACATAGAATACCATGCACCGACGAAACCGGCTGGCCGGGCTGCCGCTGCCGCTGCCTCTGCCGTCTGGAAAAGGGACCAACGCCACGGATGCCTGCCGCTGTATTCCTCGGTAGACTTCCACGAGGTGTGTGCCTCTGCTCAATTCACAGCTCCGTCATGTCCCGCCTTGCCTTGCCTCTGCCTCGTGTCGCCTGCATTCGAAGGAGTTGCGGCTTCTACGAACCCCGGAAGCGGCGGCGTGCTACCATGTACTATGTACGTGCTGAGCCACAGATGCATCTGTGACAGCTGCTGCAGACGACGTCGAGAAGGGGGACCACGGACCACGGCAACGACGACGACGATGACCGGACCATTATCGGTCGGGGGTCGATGCTGGGCTGGACCATTCTGATCCCCGACGGGTATTTTCAACCTACACCAACAACGTTTTGGCTGAGTCAACCTCGGCTTTCCGATGCCTCACCTTCACATCCATGCCTTCCGTCATATTAAGCGGCGCGTCGGCGCACCGCAGCACACCTCGTCTGTCGGCTCGGCCTCTCATCGCTCATCACCGGAACGCTAACGCAGGCTTCTACCCCAGCTAAATTGGTTCGAGACATTCGTCAATCCACTCCGCGAACAACCTGAGCCAGTCAAAATCACAAGCAATCCAATCCTCTCACAATTCAGACGGACAGAAGCTCGCTGGTGTCTACATTCTGCAGCTAGAGATATTCGAGTCTCGAGGCAAGGTGCTGGTGCGGGTGCGGATATGGATATTGCCTGGGCCAATCCCCTCCATCACGTTATTCCACCTTCCCGCCGCCCGTCTCCAGGAATGTCTCTCCGTCGCTCCGTCACGCCCCTCCAATCGACATCGACGACGGCTCGGCCAAGACAGGTACCGCCGGACCTCTGCTCTCGCCTGCCGCTCGAGGTACCTGCAGTGTCTCCGCCAGAAACCCCGGCAGCTTCGTTGCACCTTTACATTATCCATGGGCTCCGGATGGGAAGACGACATGTATCGCACACAGGTCCAGACGGCTTCTCGATCCAGGACACCCGAACGTGGCAGCCGCTGCCGAATGGTCGATCCGGCTGCCACCCAAATTCCAGCCCTCCTGTGTCTTCTTCGCCTTCCACTCGTCTTCCTGCCCCCGAAATACATGGAACGCTGCTGTCTTGTTTCATAGCCTGCCTCCACTGAGATCGCATTCGGGGCCTTATTACCTAAGACAATTCGTCGACGACCCCCCTCAGCCGTTGATTACGCATCGCCATCTTGTCTGGGGAAAGGCGCCAACCACAATCTCCCCTTCCCGTTAAGACAAAGTCTTGCCTTGCCTTGCCGTCGACATCTTTTTTCGTGTTTAATCGAGATCAGGACAACCGAAGAGGCCCTTGGGTTGTGGCCACACACCACCTTGCGATAATCTATCCACCACACACACCTCGTACTTGTCGCCTACCACATACATCATGCTAGTGGTTTTTGATTCTGATGTCAGGCCTAAACGTGGGTGGGATGGACTGATCAATGTCTCACGCAAATGCAGGCGATGCTCGTTTCTCTCTATTTCACCATCAGGTTGACGGCTTCATGGCTTGCAGCGTGCAGGACACACCAACGCGATGTGGTGGTGGTCAGTTCACTTGGGGTGAGGGGGACCCCGAGATAGCGGCCGGCACGAGCCAAATGCAGCGGCATATGCTACCTGGCATGTCTAGTTGCGCACCTCTCGCCGGCGGATTCGACAAGCAGCGCACATGCTTTTCCTTTCCCCTCAGACATTCATCTTTTCTGCGCAGCATATCGCAGGCACGTTCGGCCGGCACGGGGAAGCTGAAGCATGAGTGGGTGGGAGGGAGTAGTACCACCGCCGTTTGTGCATCCGGTCCGGAGGCGAGAATGGCCTCCACATCGTTGGTAGTGTACGGATAGACCACCAGGAATGGGACGGGACACTTCGGACCTGTTGATTGATGGAGACTCGTCTCGCAAATCTCCACTGCCGCGCCGCAGCCCTCGCTCCGCAGGACAACACAGCATGGGTTTCTGGTGGCTCTTCGCTTGCTCGGCCCAGCGCCAGTTCAAAGTCAATCAAACCCCAAGGATGACGATCTACAGGCTACGGGAAATATTCGCGCCTTTTCGCAACTGCTAGCCCCGGGGCCCGTTATCATCACGAAAACAGCATCCGCTCCGGCCAAGGACGGCAAGGATCAGGTCCATCATTGGAACATCAACCCTGTCGGTCCTGCCGTCGCAATATGGCAGGTCAGACTGAAGAATGCGAGTGCAAAAGCAACAGCAGTGCGTCTGTCACGGCTCTGGCTGCACCATTCATCAGATATCAGAATCGCAGAAACAACAACGACAAACTCCCTCCAACCGTGCGTGGCTTGCATTTTGTTGTGTCGCTCCGAACAGCAGCATTCGAGCACACGCCTCGCGTCACTCAGTACTAGCGCATGCGCATCCGCACACATGCACACCTTCAGTGGCCACCTCGCTCGACAACCGCTGGAGTGGAGAGTGCGAGCCGGGCGCAGATAGAGATGGGGAACGAGAGGAGAGCTAGGAAGAGACGGAGACGATGAAGACACGAAACGTCCCGATGCTCTCGGAAGATCGATCAGTCGAGGCGCCTGCAGGTCCGACAGATAAGTTGCCCGTACGGGTACGGATGCCATATTACGAACTTGTAAGAATCAGCCCCAGTTCCTAATTAGCAGCAACGGGCAGCGGACGGAGGCTGAGGCAAAGACAGGAGAGAAACGCGAGCCGTAGCAGCCCGCATGCTGCCTTGCCTTGCCTTTCTCGGACGGTACATCCTGCTTGCCCCAGTCTGGGCTGGCCCTCGGCTTGATAATGGGCCAGACAGCAGACGCATCCCCATAATAAGAGCAGCGTAAATGCTTGTTCGCCCGCTCGATTCGACTCCACGCCGTCCGTTCGTTTGTCAGATGCGAAAACTGGGGACCTCTACGGCGGCCCAGGCCACTTTCTGGCCAGGGTCTCGTCAGTGCGTACGAGCCTACCTTAGTCTTAGTGCACATGGCCCTAGCGACGACTACTGCGTGAAGGTTCCTGCTTCTCCAATTTTTTCAGGATTTTACCCCTCCCGGTTGTGCGAGCCTGCGGCTAAGATACCACTCACAGTCTCGCACTGCCAGGTTGCTTGTCGCTGCTGTTGGCTGTTGCTGTTGCTGTTGCTGCTGCTGCCGAAGCGATTGTCGTGCTGGTGCTGGTATAATGGGTATGGGGTACGGAGTACCGAGTAATAACAGTAGCCTTTGCGCTCCTGCTTGGGAACCGTCCGGATTGGCCGACAGCGAACGGTTGGATATCGTCTTGAACTGATTGATGCCGTCTAATGGCAAATGCCATCCTGTCTCTCGTCTCATTTCGCCTTCCCATGTCGTCTCGTTTCTTCGCAACATGCCGCCGGGCCGTTTCTTCGAATTCGTCTAGCGTATCTCAGCCGAGCCCTTGTCTCTCTTTCTCTCCGTCTCTGCCTCTCCTGTCGCTGGCACGCTCCTGCAACTCGACAGGTCAATTCGATGAGACGTGCCGGTGCAGCGCTGCTCCGTGCAAGACAAGACCATTGACGGCACACGGCTCTATTCCTGGTCCTTGTCGTCAGCAGCTCCTCCAGGCGTCTACTCTCCACCTTTTGTCTCTGTATGTGCAGACGGCCGGCCGTACTCTTACGAATGATGGAATCTGCCCACCCGAACAGTGGATCTCCAAATCTCGCCGTGCTGCCATTTTCCACATCAACCATTAGCCGCTCAACCATGAAGACTGGAGAACGGAGAACGGAGACCAACCAAGGGCCTGAGGACCCTCCCTGGTGCGCAGGGTATGGCGTTATTCGCGCGCTACACTAGGCTCTGGCAAGTACTATCATCCATCCAACGAAAAAGACTGCTAACCACTTCTCGTCGCCTGTCGTCGCCTCCTCGTCCTCGCTGCCCCTCTCCAGTTGGCAGTCTTCACGGTAGCCTCCACAGTCGGCGGTCGTCTCGCTCCCTCCCCACCAGATCGCCTCCGCCCTGTGATTTGCGCTTCCCCAGTCGCCGTCGACGGCGCATGGTACGGGGCCAACAAGAAAGGTAAGAGCGAAGAGCAGGGACCAGCAGCTCCAGCCGCTTCTGGCTGCTTAGTGTACCTGTTGTGTCGTTTCGTTCCACCCAGGATCAAGGCGCGGCGGAGAGCGAGTTGCTGAGGATCGAGGGGTCCAGGACTGCCATGGCCCGTGTTGCGTGGTTGACTCCATCGTTGAAGCCAAGAATGGATCACGGATGACATGGGAAGGGCAGGGCAAGTCAGGGCACAAGATGGCCCCCAAACCTGCTTCCGTGGCCATCTCGTCCCGGTGGACGGCGGACAATGGGAGAGATGACTCTACGATGCAAGCCAGAGAGAGCATGGCCGGTGCGATGGACACGATGGGAGACGAGACTGTATCGCGGCGCTGCTATTTACAAGTGCTGATGGGAAGCCGATGCGATGCGTCTTTGGGGGGAGGTCCTAACCTATGGACCGATACCTGTACACTACGGAGTACTGGCCAAGGCATCTATCTATCTCACTGGCTGCTAAAGAAGCGTCGTCCCAACACGGAGCCACAATAGGTAGCCAGCCTCTGCCCTCTGGTCCCCATCTACACCCCCCATGACGGGTGGCACTAGGTACCTCCACTAGGTACACAGGTAAGGCAAGGTAGCCCCAGTTCAAGGCCAAATCCAAGCTTGGCCGTCAGTCCAGCCCATTTTAGAGACAACGAGCAGCAGACAGAGGCATATGCAACGGCGAGGGCGGTAGTAGCACAATTACCTATCTATTTACCCTTCTACACCCACCACGACAACCACAGCTGCCATCACCAAGATCACAGCCACAGTTGATACCTGCCAAAAAAAAAAAAAAAAACAGCATTGCTGGTGGTGGAGGTGGTGACAGTTGTGGTGGTACTAGTACCGAGAAAGAGCAGACGGCAGGCTGGGAAAGGCGGGCGGGCGGGCAGGCAGCCTGCCTACCTAGGTAGGTAGACAGACAGAGTAAGAGTGAGTGAGGGTGGGCGGGCACTTCCATAAGAGCGAAAAGATACCTGCAGCTTGCTGGTGGATTCTTCCCCTCCAAGTATGCGCAAGTACCGCCATTGTACTGTGGGAAGCCCCTGCCGGGGTCTGGGTAGGAGAGAGCTGTCGATTTGACGCCGCTTTGCCTCTTGCCTTTTTTTTTTTTTCTTCAACTGGCGTGCGCTCCCACACGCCCCCACCCCTGCCTTCCGCTTTCCCACCCCCGATACAACCGCCGACCACGCCCCTCCCCTCCTCCCCCTCCCCTCCACTTTCCCCCCTCCCCCCTCCTAAAAACCCCTACAAGTTACAACTTACTACACAGAGACGAACGTGATGCATGTGTTTTTGGGAGCGCGTTGTAGCTAACAAAGTCCAATGTCGAGGATGTGGCAGACTAGACGAGGTACTGGCAGGACCACAATCTTAGACAGAAATCACTCTGCACATCCATTACATGACTTTGGACGCATCCCATGCCAAACCTAGCAAGTACCTGTTGCCTTGTTTGGATGGAGAGGAGGACCACTACCGTCTCGATGCATTGGCGCATCTCTTTAGACAGCATACCCCATGCACGCCTGGCACCCACCACATCTGGCTATATATCCTTACCCTGCTCCTCGTCCCCCAGACCTGCCTGGCTCGGACGACCTCATCATCACTTCTTCCCTTGGGTCATTGTTGTTTTAAAAGACCAATTGGTCCGCGCAATGGTTTGAGTTCCCATTGTCATCTTTCATCTCTGTATAATACCCTTTGTTTGACCCTTCCGCCCTCGACCCTTCCCCTTCCTCCCCAGCATCCCACACACGCGGCTTGGGTTGTTGTCGGTTCCTCCTCCGTCTTGCCCGTGTCGCTCTTTGAGATCCCCGTATCCGTCGACGGACCCAGACAAGGCGCTCTGACAGTCCGATCTGCTACCTCGATCGTTTAGGTCCTTCTAGACAGACAGGAAGAAGAGACTTGGAGATAGAGTGTGTGAGAGAGAGGCTTTGGAAGCTGCTCGACGAGAGAAAAGAGGGAACGATCCCACCCAGAAATATTTCTCGACCAACCATCCCACTCCCAGACTGCTGGCCTACCCACGAGCGTGATACCTTGCGGGCATCAGGACAGATATTCTCCCCGTCTGATTCATTCACCTACCGACATTGTCACCTTGGAATAGACTGCTGGAAACATTTGG
The DNA here is from genome assembly GCA_014235945.1 of Colletotrichum plurivorum. Taxonomy (NCBI): domain Eukaryota; kingdom Fungi; phylum Ascomycota; class Sordariomycetes; order Glomerellales; family Glomerellaceae; genus Colletotrichum; species Colletotrichum plurivorum. The sequence continues at coordinate 89,193 of WIGO01000113.1, forward strand.
GCCGGTCTTTCCTCACCCGACACTTGACCCAAGTTTAAAGTGGACCCTCCTCCTCTCACCTGAATCTGCACTGCACGAAACGGCAGGAACGACCACCAGAGGCAGTTAGCAACCAGACACCTCGAAATTCACCCGAACAGCCTCTGAAAAGGAAGGCACGCTCTCGCCTATCCCCCGGGGCATCGTATAAATATCTCCGGACTGAGAAGGCACACACTTTCCCCCAACACATCTCACTCCCTCAGCCCTGCCGCAACTTCTCCCCGCGGCTTCATCGATTCTCGCCACTTTCAACCTCGCGGCCTTTGAACCTTCCTCAGCGCGCGACGTACTCCACATCAAGAGAACCGCCATGGCTTCCGTCATGGATCTCTTCCTGCCGAATCTCGGCTTCGGCTGGTCTTCCACTGCGTGGATGTACCTCTTCATCGCCCTTTGGTAAGCGCACCTTCCTCCGATGCATCGCCCTCGCCAGCATCAATAAATCATGAACGCTTTTCACACTCTGGGGCCTCCTGTCTAACTTATTTCCTCAGGCTTCATCGCTACGTTCGTCTCCTCGTCCACTGCGTCAGCCACTGGGCATACAAGTCCAAGCCCATCCCCAGCAAGCCGACCTTCACCGCTGACGACGTTACCGTCATTATCCCCACGATTCACAATGTCTTCGAGGAGCTTCGCCCCTCTCTGCTCAGCATCTTGGCCTGCAACCCTCACGCTCTGATGCTCGTCACCACCGTGGAGAAGCACGCCGCGCTGGAGAAGCTGGCCCGCAGCCTCCCCCATAACAATGTCCAGGTCTACTCCACTCCGATCGCGAACAAGCGCCTGCAGGTTTGCGAGGCTCTGCCCAAGGTCACTACCAAGATCACCATCATGGCTGATGACGACGTTACCTGGCCCTCTACTCTCATGCCCTGGATTCTCGCTCCTTTCGAGGACCCCAAGATCGGTGGCGTCGGTACCTGCCAGAGAGTTAAGCGCGTCTGGGAGGGTCCGCTGTCCACCCGCATCTTCAACTGGCTTGGTGCGGCTTACATCGAGAGACGCAACTTTGAGATCTCCGCCACTCACAACATCGATGGCGGCACCTCCTGCATGTCTGGTCGCACCGGTGCCTACCGATCTGAGATCCTCTCCAGCCACGACTTCCTCGAGGGATTCAAGACCGAGAAGTGGGGCAAGTACATCCTGAACGCCGACGACGACAACTTCGTCACTCGCTGGCTCGTCAGTCACCAGTGGAAGACCTGGATTCAGTACGAGAACGAGTGCGAAATCGAGACCACCCTCGAGAACAGCACCAAGTTCCTCTACCAGTGCTCCCGATGGGCTCGCAGCAACTGGCGCAGTAACTGGACCAGTCTTGTCCGAGAGAGATATGTTCTCACGTGAGTGACTTTTTCTTTTCTTACCCTCCCCTCCGGACAAGGATCTCAACCCCTGTCCCGCGTGCATCTGTGTCGCACTACTGTGCTTGGCCAATCCATTCGCGCAATAGACTAACATTTTGGTGAATACAGTCAGCAACCCTGGTGCACCTACGCTCTCCACATCGCGACCTTCACTTCCTTGGCTTTCCTGTTCGATCCTCTCATCATCTTCGTTCTGTGGAAGGGAACAGCCGACTGGGATGTCGAGAGCCGCCAGCAGGCTCTCTGGGCCCAGATCATCTTCGTTTTCGGATTCACCAAGGTCGTCAAGCTCATGGGTCTGTTCCGGCGCAACCCTAGCGACTTGATCTTCCTGCCTGCGTCCATCATTTTTGGCTGGGGACATGGCCTCATCAAGCTCTACGCCTTGTCGACGCTGAAGATGGTAAGTTCAAAGCCCGCAGCATGTTTGAAAACTGTCCCTCTAACATAATTCAAAGACCTCTTGGGGCAGCAGAGCCGATGGTGATACCAACGACGACATCCGTCTCACCCCTCGCCCCAAGCGCGCCATGAGCTTGACTACGCCCCCTGGTGGTGACCTCGTCCGTTACCGCCACGAGCGTCAGATGACCGAGAAGGTCTCTGACTGGCACCGTCCCTCCGATGAGCCGCGCCGACCTCAGGCTGTTCGTATGAACACTCATCCCGCCAAGGGAATGAAGCCTCACGTCACCTTCTCGCTCTTGGAGCACCCCTCGGGTTAACGAACACGACGAGAAATTACGAGTTACGAATTTGAAACGAATGGATTATGCCAGAGGTTAAACGGGACTCTGGCCAGGCGGCTCTCTACTTTTGCTCTGGAGAGGGGAACATGGGAGGACTTGTGGTCGTCGTCGAGTTTCGGCTTCGACATCATCGCCTTTTCTTGCAACCTTTCCGGAAAACAAAATTCCCCACCAAAAAGGATATTGAGGCGGGAAAAGTTTTGTTGTCTTTTTTTTTTTTTCCCTTTTTTCTGCGATGGACAAATACGGTCGATGGCATACGGAAACGGAACCACAGCACAGCAACATTGTGTGTCGGATTATAATCATCCATGGCATCATTGAAGCCGAAAGCATGGGGAGACGAAGGGCGGTATGGTCATGTGCCTCGGGGGGACGACACTCTCCCTGGGCACTTCTCAGCTCTTGTGTGTTTTTTTTTTTTCCTCGGAACGAAAAAACCAAAAGGGGGGGGAGACGCGCGGATCGTTGGCCTTTGTGATTTCTCTTTTCTCTCGGTTTCTGTTCATTTTCAGGTCATTGCTCCCGAAAAGAATAGCGGGAAGGGCATCGCGTGGCGGGCGGGCAGGCAGGCAGTCTGACTTTTATTTTTCCTTTTGCGTATCACAAGAAGAAGAATCCCCCAAAGAATGGCGGCATTTTAGTTTTTTTCTGATCCATCGAGAAAAGGGGTACAGACAGACAGAAGAAGCATTAGACCCATAGGTCTCTCTTATTACCACTACTTTTACTTCATTGTCCCTTTTCCCTAAAATTGAGGAAGCATTTCACGAAATATGCGGGATGTTGCAGCAAAAGCCAATGAATCAACATCTTGTCGTAATGTGTGACGAAATGTCGTGGCGGCTGTCAAAAACTGCCGGGGCCAATGGGAGGCTGACGGCGTCGTTGACGAACTGGGGGATCGACCAGTCCAGCCCAGCTTCCACCTAGTCCGATCGAGGGTGGGGGAAAGTAAACGGTTGGCTTCCGAGAGGAAGCCGTTACACAGCAGATGACTGCATTTTCGTATCTGCCTTCCTCGCCCGGGGGGCCTGGAGGACGGGTTGGTTGAACGCTCACAAATGAGAACGAACAAAACGAGAAAAAGGTTCGCGGTTCCAACAAAGGTTAGTCCAGGAAGCCCGCAGCTCGCAACATCCAACCGCTCTCAGAAGGCCTGCCACTCCCACTGGGCCGGTTCTGGATGCCCCGGGTTACACAGCAGAGCCAAGGCATGCGAAAGATGATACTAATTCTCCGGCGCGGTTGGCTTAGGCTTTAGGGAGGAGGAGGAGGGCGAGATGCCCACTGTCCTCTTGTGTGGGAAACCGGCTGTGCCATGCTCATGCGCCTCGTTTACACAGTCACCGCAGATGGTGTGTGGGAGGGTTGGTTTCTTGTCTTACATGACGTCCTCGTTTTGGTTTCTTCTTTATCCCAGCTCTGGTGGGGTTCGGATCGGAAAGGGTGGTAAGGAGAAAAAGAGAGAGGGTGTGTACGGGGCAGACAGCTGACGAAGCACGAGGCTCAAGGGCGATGGCCCATCCACATGCTGTTGTTTTGGAAGCGGAGAGATTGGAGTTGTGGTGGTGCTCTCGAGTTTTGGACGTCCATGTGCCTCGCTGACTTTTTGGTTGTTCTGTCTCACTCTTGGGCCGGCTGGTCGACTAGCTCGGTAGTAGAGGGCATGTAGGTGCGAGTACCGTTTTCGTGGCTGGTGGTCGAGAGATCTCACACCCACCATCACCATCACACCCCTCCATCCCTACTAGTTCATCGAACGGTTCGAGGCCTTGCTGAATCAGGGAAAAGCCTCTCCAGGCTAAGAAGATCGACTCAGAAACTCGACGTCTCCACCTCCAATGAATGTGGAGAGGCAGGTGATGGCTCGGACGTAGTACATGAAAACCCCGCAGACGTTTGCTCGAAGACTGGTGTCGAGGCCAAGAGCGAGAGAGGATGGCGGTTGAGCTCCTGGGCCGGAATGAGCCACGGCTGGGAATCCATCCAACATGGGAAAGAGGTTCTCTCAAGCGAAGTAGGATGAGGTCGATTCGTGATGGGTGGATGGGTGAGATGAAAGACCCCCCCACTCGGGACCCAATCAGAGCATCCGCCGAGGGGTTTCGAGGTTTCGAGGTCATGTTTGACAGCCTCCTCGACGAGATGGGGATCTCATCCGATGGCCTTGTTTACGTTATCGAGAACCCTCCGGAGAGCAGGCAGGCCTTCGGGCGCCCCTCCCCCTCCCTCCAGCTCGCACCCCTGGCCCTGGCCTTGCTGCAGGCGGACGAAAGCAGTGTTGCTGATGACATAGTGTAGGTCAGCCTGGTCCCAGTCTCGTCTACGGTCTCGCCATGTCTGGGATACGATTGAGATGGATCTCTGATTCCTGGCTCCTCTATTATGGGTCTTGAGGTAGTATATGCTAGACATCGCACTTCGGGTTGGGGGCAGCAAGATGGAGAAATGCACGACATGATACGTACATCTATCTGACTGCGCCAATCTCTGATGCTGAGAACCTGCAAGGTATCGGAAGCAGACGGAAAGGAAGTGGATGATCAGGCGAGGGAAGAGAGAAGGAGAGACGACGGCGGAAGAGAAGGACCCATTGTTCTTCGCAGCGTCTTCCTGGCGAGTGTCGGATTTCGAAGAAGCCGACAAGTTGGAGACGCAACCGGTCGTTACAGATGCAGTGCTAAAGCACTGTGTGTTGGCTGAGGTTGATTTGTGAGTGGTAATCGGGCCATGACAAGTGCGTGTTAAGCACATGGATTTTCAAGCTTTGCAGCGTGGTAGAGATGCTAGACCTCGCGTGCCTCGAGGTTCTGCAACGCCTGCAACGTCTTGATTCATGCCGGGTACTCTCTGTCTCTGCATGTCAATCTTTCTCGTGGTAGTTGGCTGGTGGTGGCTTGTACCGCAACCGGTGGGGGAACCTGGCGGACAGCTAAGGCTGGTGCTGGCTGGCGAAGTTCTCCGAGGAGGGGCTCTTGTTGGCCTGTTGGTTGGTTGGTCCTTCTGCGACACAATGGCGCCATACGCTCTCCAGTATGAAGCGGCGGATGCTGAACCAATGCGACCGCACGAGTCAAGACGCATTGGGGATGACGGCGTCCAAGAGCCCGCTGGAAAATCCACGGAAATACGGCAGTGGAGACTGGAGAGTGACGGACGGTAGCGAAGCGAAACGACGCGACGCGACGCGACGACGACAGAGTCCTGAATGCCGTCAAACAGTCAGTCAAGAGCCGACGGTAGAGGTTCCAGATGAGTCGTGGGCACGACTCTGTATCCGTACTCGCCTCAGGGAAGCTTCAGACGAGCGGGCCTGGCGCAGCGAGCCACAAGCGCCGACAGCGCGGTGGTAGGTCTAGCGTCGAGACCAGCCTGACTGGCGCTGCTGGTCACCAAGCTAGGTTGTGGTCGGTCCATGGACAATGATGATAAGACTCATTCAATGGGTGCATCGTGCTGCGTCCACAGCGTGCCAAATAGCGGCGGGACGGCGAAAAGGCCGTGCGATGATAAGCTGCCGTGCCGTGGTGGCATGGCCAGCCCGTCGTCGATGGCACCCGACGTTGAAATGCGATGGATGCACGCCCTCCGCGCACGGTTGCTGACAATGACCTGTCATACCTTAGTTGCTCGAGGTGCGCGGTCCACCGTGTTTTTTTTTTTTCTATTGCTTCAAACAGCGGCTCATGATGGAGTTGCAAAGAACGAAGGACGACATCGTATGTGATACGTGCAGAGGTGTGGGTTGAACGAACATGCCCGCGAGGATCTGGACGAGGTGCGGAGTACCTTCTGCACCAAGCCTCAGGCACTCGCACTGAGTGAGGTAAGTACTTTGGAAGGCAAGAGCTCCATCTCCAAGCCCATCCATGGCAGTTGCGACTGGAGACGACAGACAGAATGCGCACTGCGCAGTTGCCAGCGAGCAGGTGGAACGGAAGGTACCTGCGGCCCCGTCAACGCACAGGCGGCCGCTGTATTCTCCACACGCCGCGCATGTACCTCGGAGTCCCGCCGTCGCTCGTCTGTATCCGCCCACCAGCGATGGAGGTCTAGGTAGTCCTCTCCATCTCTCCTTCTCTTTCTATCTGCCTACCTACCTACCTACCTAACCTACGGTCGTACCTACCTACTGCCATGTAGGTAGGTGACTGGCGCCTTCCATCCGTCCTCGGGGTTGCCTACATACTATGTACAGATAGAGATAGGTACGTATTACGTACACTTCCTTGTCCAACCAGCGTCTGTCTGTAAGGTAAAACCTGCAAACTTCAACGACCTCCAACGTCTAGGTATCGTGTCAGACGCAGCCGCAACCCTCATCGCCTCATCACACCTCGTGCGCAGAAGAAAGAGCAGAATACGATGCCGAAACGCGCAATCCTCTCCACCGGCAGTCACATCTCAGCTTTTCGACCAGAGAGCTGTCCATTCAACATCATCACATCATGTCATCTTTGCACTGGTCTGCTCCATGCCTCTCCTGCACTCATGTTTCTCCTTTTAGGAATTCAACCAGCACGTCTCTCCCTCGTGCAGGGCAGACCTCCGATGGACCGGCGAAAGAGAGCAGAGAAGACATGGTTTCCTCGAAGCAACCCACCCCGGTTCCACGCCGCGCTTATCCTCTTCCTCTCGGACCTGCGTCTGCACCATCCATGCGAACCGGGATCATCGCAGACACAGAGAGGGGGTGGGGTGCGCTGCCGACAACGCCATTCCCACACAGATTGCCTACACGCGCTACTAAGATACGCTCCACGTCTATCGGATGCGAGGTGCAGAGGTGCAGAGGTACAGAGATACATTCAGCACTGAAGTACTACCATGTACGTACCGCGCGTGCTTTTACACCACGGTACCACAATACCACCCCTCACTGCCTCTCCGGGACATCTGGTGATCTCGGTGTTTGACATGCCTTTTCAGATCCGGACGACTTCTCACGCTTGGTGGAGGCTCCGCTTGCGCTTCTCGTCGGCGCCTCGAACGAATATGGGCCCATGACCTCACAGTCCTTTACCCTGCCCCTCTATCCAGACCTCAACTTCGCGATGACGGCCTCGCCGTGCCTTGGTGATTCAGTCGTCGCTTTCCGAAGAGAAACTCGGACACGCTTATGGACTTGTGGTCAAGAAGTTCTCCTACCCTTACAAACGCTTCGTACATGTCCGACGTTGCACTCTAGCTAGCTGCTCGCGCTTGCCCCTCTAACCTGTCATTCTAAGGCAAATCCGCCAAGTCACCCGGTCGTCCACACCTTGCCTCACCACATTTCACCTTGACCACACCTCGGTGCCTTGGGCTGTCTGGAATCCGCGCCATACCCAGATCATCACCTCCCCGATTCATGGTGCCATTTGCAGCGGCACTCCGGTTACCGCTGCCATTACTCCGTACCATGTCTCGGGCAGCCACATAGACATCTGGTCACCAGTTGTTCCTGCTCAACTCCAGCTCCCGTTCCGACAGCAAACCCTAGCCCTGACCCTCGTCACGATCCTCCGCACGCCCAGAGGACGGGGGCTGGTCAAGTCAAAGTAAGGTGGAGTCCGCCGGTGGATCAACGTCGTCTTCACCTCGCCGAGCCATCATTCCTGAGGAGCTGCGGCAGGTTCTGGCGCCATGATACACTCTCACGTCGCGTTGCGGACATCAACCAAGCATGAGGGACATCTCACGCGCCATCGCAGGGACTTGATTCTGGGTCCCTTCGCCAGGGCCAGTCTCGATAGATAGCTCTGGACTGGATCTGCGGCTGAATCGCAAGTGGTTGACATCAACTTGCATCGCAGTCGTTCATGCCCCCAACCCGAGATCCGCCGGGGAAGCACCTCGCACGATCCTGGCCGCGTCGCGCGCCTGTAGTCTCGTGCGCTATGCCACGTCTGCCTGTCAGCAATCTGCCCTCCGCAAACTTTGTCCGTCGCAAGCCCGGATGGGCAGGCTCGCGATCTTCCCGCCCTCGCGTCGATTTGAGGGGACTGCCTGGGAGGAGGGGTTGGATGGGGGCTCGCTGGAGCAACTTCCCCTCCACGCCCAGCCAACCCCGCAGCATAGCATCATTCCATCACGACATCGACCGGGCCAGCTCTTCTTCAGCGACCAGGGTGCCCAGCACCCCCCCCCCCCCCCTCCTGGTGCATGCCAGCGAACTTTTATGGAGAACAAGCGGATGGTGACCAAGGAAAAGAGAGCAAGTACTAACTGTGGTGAGCTGGTGCATCTCGAAAATATCCCGGTCCAGGAGGGGGAGGAACCCACTCTCTCTTCTTGGCTCGCTGCAACCTCAGCGTACATTATCATGCAGGTTCGCGAGGCTCGGAACCAACAATGGCAAAGAAAGACCAACCCCCAACGGTCGTCAGCAATCCCTCGGTCCACAACAAGCATCTTCGGCGTTGGCGAGCCGTTGAAGAATTTCATGTCGCCGCAAGGGTGCGTGCGCTGCACATTGGCCGTGTTCGCACCAGAGATTACTCTTATCCAGATCGTCCGGTCTTGTCCAATGAGCAAGCAACAGTACGGTGCGTACGGAACACGATGTGACGTTGTGCCCTGGGCAAAAGACACAATAATCGTGGCACGAAAAGGTAGTGATCTGGTGAGGTCCAGACGACGCGACGCGGCGGGCGGGCGCTGACTTGTCTCCGGCCCCATAGATTCAGGCTGTTGGATCATTTTCTCACTGCCTGCAGCGAGGGCGTCGCGGCTGCTGGCTACTATGTACAGCCCACATGGATGGATACTGCCAACTGGAGAAGCCCAGCCGTTGGCGGAGGGCGCAACTTGCAAGTGAACAAGGCCCCTGGCCACAAACAAATGGAGCCCTCGACTCCGAGGTACAGGCCGGGTACTCGACATGTACCAGCCGCCGCAGCTATGTCCTAGTACTAATTCAGGGAACCCCCCAGGAGATACTTCGCGTTGTCGACGGGCAGCTCTCGTCTGCACCAAAGGTTCCTCCGTCTCGTCCTTGGGATTGCTGCAGTTGTGCATGAGACGAGCCAGTGCCTCATCACGTCGGCTAAAGAACAAGAATGCATTGCATGGCCAGATTTGTTGAGACGGCGAAACAATGGGATCGAACAACCCGCATGCAGAAATGAGCGCCAATGTCTCCAGTCCTGCCACCTGCTCGACTGAATTGATCAGCAGTGCCCATTTCGCGTTCTCGACGGGAGCCTCATGGCCCGAAAGGTCGCTCGCTGTCCGGAGACCGATGCCGAGTCATCACACCCATTCGTCTTGATATCCACAACAGCGTGAAGTCTCTCGGCCGCAGCTGGCTGCATGCGTACGGAGGTTTCGGTCCAGCATTCACGGGATTAAACGCCCATTGAGCCTCAATAATGGATATTGCCGCGCAATGGCTCGGCGTTTGCCTCAAAAACCTTCCAACACTAACCGTCGACGGCAGATGCAATGGTCCCATCGTGGTCCGAGCGAGCCGTTAACCCGCTCGCCAGATTTTACACGGCGGCTGCGGCGTCGTCCGCCGGTTTTCGTGAGGGGTTTAGAGAAGTAAAACGACGCTTCCTGATTTGCACCAAGGAACGAGGGTTATCGAAACGAACACACCCCAGAAAACCCCCCACAGGGAGTGAGGGCCGACCGAGACCTGGCCGGGTAGTGCGGAATTGGCAGCGCTGAAGAAATGGACGGACTGGCAAAAACCGAGGGCGAAGGAAGAAGAGAAGAGGAAAAAAAAAAAGTCCTGGCCAACTGACAGGACCCTGTAAGCACGGATGAGGGCACGCCCCAACTGCTTCCGCCAAAGACCGGCCCGGGCAAGCGAGGCGTGAACCTATCGCCCGAGGAAAGCCAAGGACACTAGAGCCAGCCAGCCAGCCAGCCAGCCAGCCAACCCTGGACGACCCCTCCAACCCTTCGCTGACTCCATCCCCACCACCATCATCGTCGCCAGTTGGTGGAAGCAGCGAGGTTGGGGTGGGCAACCACCTCGAATGACGAGGTCTTACCTGTTGCTACTCCATGATTGGAGAAGAGGGTGCGTGGCTGTACACGGCGACCTCGCACAGAAGCAAGGCAAGGTCTGAGCGTGCATGATGCAGAATTGCTTGCAGCAAAACTCTCTTGCAGATTCGGACTGTGTCCTTTCTTGGACGACTGGCGGCGCTAACAAGCAAGATAGCAGCCGGCCCTGGTGGAGCAATGGACAGACAACAGATCAAGGGATGCGCGGGGCCGTCTCGCCAACTCGCAGAAGATGAGTGCGGTTGTTTTAGTGATATTCATCACGAGCTTCGGTTGAACTCTTTTCCATCAGGTTTTTCGCCCTTTGCCTCGGGCGCGCAGAAGATGGACGAATGGGAACAATGTGGCTGACGGGCGCGTGTTTGCGTCACATGCTATAGTGGGATGATCTCGCAAATTTCGGAGGCAAAATATGTCAAGAGCGGGATAATGACGACGAACAGGTTGCAGCTGCCACGGTACATCAAGCTACGATATGTCTACGATCTGGCCCGTTACCTTTCGCCGATGCAGCAACGTTGGCGGGCCCGTAACGCGAAGCTGCCTCTCCAGAGAGGGCTCAAGACCCGACAACGGTGTTTCCTTTTCGGTGATCACTGCGTTCCTCCCTGGCCGGGGCCATGGACTAAGGCAAGGTCGTGCATGCATGTCTCCGATGCGACGGCCGCGCTTATCTAGACGAAGAGACCAAGGCCAAGGCAGACTTCGGGGCTATTGCGCCGGGCATCCAGGCGAGCCAACCGTATGCGAGCTTGCCTTTGCGATCTCTTGTTTCTTTTCGCATGTGCAATGCCGCGCGACAGTAAACCTTAAAACTTGTGGCAGAGGAAAGAAGTCGGATGGTTGTTTAGTTTGAGACGAAAGGTGTGCACGGCACCGTTCACATGTTGACGTGTTGATTGCTGTTGCTCGTGGCCTGTTCTCCCCCGCGGATCGACTGGGGGGTGCTGGAACGTGGGGAATGATGTTGGCGATTTGAGCCGCTGTCGATCATGCTCTTGCTTTCTTTCTTTTTTCTCTCCCCCATCCACGGGATTTTCATTCGGAATTTTATCCTTGCTTTTTTCTACTTCGTGGCGATTACCGACCAATCCAGCGGGTTGATCGAATTATTGGTAGCGTAGTACGCAGCGCCAAACTGGGACAGCGGTTCAGTAAGGGCTTGAGGCTTACTTAGGTTGTGACCTGGACGCTAGGGTTTCCAATGTGCTTTTCCTCTCCGGTAGTTGGGGGCGAAAGAAAAAAAGGCCGGTAGGCCTGACGTCGGTGCGATACTGGGCCGAATTGCCTGACGACAGGATGGTGCTGCTGTTGTGAAAAAATCCCCTTAAGCATGTGAACAGGCTAGCCGTAGCTCAAGTTGCCTCTTCTTGCCTTTTTCCCCCTCTTCCTGTCTTACCTGAAGCTGGCATTAGCGTATCAATGCGCGTAGATGGTGGGTTTGTTTTCTTCGTTCGTGTATACATGAGGACTTCTCTTCATGGTATGTGTCGTCGTCGTCACCACGTGCTCGTGGGATGTGAAACTTGAACAACCTCTCATTTGTGCCACTCTGAGGAATATGATCCGAGATCTGTAGCTTCTAAGAGCACCGGGACCGAGTCCCTGGGCTCGCTGGGCGTGTGCGCCGCAGGACCGGTACTGCATGCCACCGAATGCTGGGCGCCTCCTCTACTACCTACCTAGGTACGCCGCATTCCTACGTACCGCCCCTTCTGCGCGGTAGGGTTGCCCCAACAGGACGGGCCGTGGCTTGGGTGATGGAAGTTTAATGGAGCTTCGATGTCGGCAAATGCCACTTGGCTGTCTGTCTCCTCCCGAGGATTTGGTGTCGTGCAGTCGGGTCCGTACTGGCAGAGTTTCACTAAGTCCTCTCCCTCGGCAAGTTGGTTCCAGGGAGGGTGTCCTCAGGTCTGTGTGTTACTTTCCGTCGTTTCTCTTAGGGTTTATCAGATTGAAACTTTGGACGGATTGATAATTTTAAATCGGCGTTGACGTCGACTGCTTCTGTGAATGGATTGTGCGGTATGGCGATGTGTTGTTTTGATGAGCGTCGTGGCTTATCCTAGACCTTCAAGTCTCAGTGCTAGATGTCCCTTCACTCAAGAATTCTGCTTAGTCTTTCCACACAGCTTTAACGGGTTCCCGGATGGATTTTCTGAGGTTTTGGTGTGTCGCGGCAATGCTTTCGTGGCCTGAAGTTTACGATGCCCCATAACATAAGGCTGTTTCAAGAGTCGTTAAGGCTCTATTATTTTATTATTCCCGTGGGTAACAGGAAGGAAATTCTCTTCGTGAACTAGTTAAATCTTGGATTCTTCTCAGCATCGGCAGATGACGTTGTTTCTCGCTGTATGGAAAGACGTGTCCCCTGTGTGCCAAGGGTGTTTTATACAAGCCATCCAGGGAGCTTCCGCAAGACGGGCATTTGAAGCAAATGTTTTATGAATGTTATTTTTATAGCTCTGTATCTCGCTATCTACAGAACCATTCAAGTTCATTCTCTTCACGAAAAGTCCGAAAGATAATGAACGCCACAGTCTCCCTCTGTCAGCACCTGTCAGCACAGCTTTCAATCTTGTAGACTTACTACCGTCTACGAGTAGTTCATCAAACTCTCAAGTCTTGACAGCTGGGGACCCCAAGTTGGAATACTCTGTATTGCTATATACACCTGTCCGTCAATATCATGTATTCTCATCCATGTCAATGACTCAACTACTCTTCAACTTCAACATTCTCAAGGGTTCGTGTCGATTTCCCGGAAAGTTCCTGTCATAGATTGCAGAGAGCCGTTTTAAGATATACGCAACTACCGGGTTCCAAAACTACATTTAACAAATCTTGGCTCAAGCAAACAGTTTAGCCGAACAATTCTGACCTCTCTCTCCTCCCCCCTCTCTAAGTCACATCATGATCCCACGTCGTTATAGCGAGGCATAGATCCCCTTCACTCAAACCTTCGAAAGTCACTTGAGTGTCCACTCATCGGTGGTCAGCTAGTTCTGTCCTCAAGTCAAAGTCGTGGATGTGCATCATGCTGTTGTTGATAACGGCCTCCAAGTCGCGTCCATGATGACCAGGGCTCACTCGACAGCCAGATTACAATCTGCCTTTTGGCGGCCACCTATCGCGCGCGACGAGTCAAAGAGTCTCGCCGACCTGATTTTTCCATTGCTTTTATAAGGTAAATCCGTAGAAAATGTACTGCTTGGTTATGACGAGTGAAGCTTGTGGACTTCCACACGGAAGAGAGTTGTTATTGTAACAAACCTACAACCACTCCTTGTATTTATGCATACAACGGCTTGATATCAAGAACGAGCCCAAACAGAATGCAACTGAGCGAGCAGCGGATACTTGGGTCAGTTAGCAGGGCCTATTATTCCCTAGGGTGAGCAAAAACGTCAACTATCACGCATGGGCATAACTTCTGAAGCGTTCCGGTGTCTCCAAAGGCCAAAGGTAATCAATCATTTGAGATATCGCTCAGCCCCCGAGGAACGACAAGGTCGGTAGGATAGCACCTGACGAAGGCTTCCAAGCCAGAGACGTATAGAAGGAACTAACGCCAGAACTCCAATCGTTTCATCACACACTCTCTCATCTCCAATGCCGTCAGCCGCAATGTTGTGGAAATACTCAGTCCTGCCCTTCGCCCCGAGTATGCCATAACTTCTCTCTTCTATTCACGGAGTAGAAACGAGGTGGTTGCTGTAGCGTGACCCGCCCGAGAGCCATGTGAGAGCGCCGATCGACGCGTGGCAAAACCCGCACAAACGGTCCGGGAACCAAGATGTGGCAAACCCGTCCAGATAGCCGACCGTCGTACCCGGATCTTGGATTCGCGCGGCCGGTACCTCTCACGGGTGGGATGTAGAGAAGGTGGGTACCTACCTCCGCACCCGGCCTTCGCCGGAACCGCCGTTCCTCCCCACACCGAAACACGGACCGGAAGCGTCACCTTTCCTCCCTCTTCCTTCGGAGTAAACTCCGCGTCAGAGACCTAGCAAGGCGCCTGTCCCCTCTCCCCTCCCACCAGCCGAGGTTTCCCTACCCGCTCTCCCCTTGCCGATAGATAACGAACGCGCTGGAACTCCCCGTCCAACCCCCATAGATCGTGATCGCCCTCATCAACAAGACCTCATTAAAAGGGAAGCCTTACGCCGGAGCGCAAGGCGATGCTCCGGCAGGGCCCGTTAGTGGTGCGATATAAACAGCACCATATAAAAATACCAACCCGGCCGCTTCCGCCGTTCCTTTGTCCGGCTCACCCGAGGCTTGGCCAGAACACTCTCCTGCTGCGGCGTTCCCAAGCAGTCCACCCCCGAAACGGCCAGTAGGTTCATCTGCCCTCCCGCTTCATCGTGCTTTCTTTCCCGCCGGACAATTTCTCCACGGCACACGGCGATCGCGGACGGGGCTTGGGAAGCCACGATCTGTGTCGACGATCGGTTCAAAACGCAACCTCCCCTTCCCAAGGTTGGCAGCCCCCAAAATATTCTTGTCTCAAGAAAAGAGGGGGGGGGGGGGCGTGGAATTCAATCGGCTGGCGGCGGAGGGGAGGGGACCGCGCGTCGAGACATGCCTCGGTTCGGAAGCGAAACAAAAAACGGAAATATTGTGATGGGAGACACACACAAACACAGTGGGAAACAAAAAGGAAAGTAGAAAAAAACACATACACGCGCGGCCAAGCCCGCGAAGGCAAAGACATGAAAACGTCCGTAGCCATCGGCCGGTAAGAGCTCGTTGCAACGCAGATCCCTTTTACCAAGAGCCGCCGGTATCTCCATCCGAGAAAAGAAAAATTACTTGTTCGCGAGTTTTTCCAAGAACGTCGATGAGCAAAACAATCAAAGGAAGCCTCCTCACCCCTCCTTCTTGCACTCCTCTTCCCTCTCTCCTCTTTCACCCTCGGTTGCCTCGGGCAGAAGTGCGGAGATACACGAGGCGGAGAGCGGGAGCAGGCAAAATGAAAAGGACCCCTCATCAATCGTACGTTGTGGCCCTACCAGCACGTTTGCGGACGAGGTTGAGAACTTCGCTTCCATTACGTCCTTGGCACCTGTCAGAAAACAAGGTTTCTTGTGCCACGCGCACGACGGGAGTAAAGGAGCGGTGTCAAAGATGTGGCTGTGGGCTGCCGCGTGATCTGCGCTCTCACTCAAAGAGGCCAGGAGCGCAAAAGAGCGCCTGCAGTGGGAGAAGGAAGTCGCAAATAGCACAAGAAGGTATTCAGTTGAATATGGCAGAAAGCTTTCATTTATTTGCCGTCTGAGTAATCAAGCACAGCTCGTAAAACTCTCACATAACAAGGTCATTAAAATACATGGTTCATAATATAGGCATAATTTCCAGAAAACATAAAAGAGATAACTTTGAGTATGCATCCAACAAAAGGATATGAGTGAAATGAGTGACAGCGAAGTGAAGAGGTTGATGGTGTATGTGTGTGTGAAAGGAAACGGCCCAGAAAATCGCTGCTCCCATTACCCGCGTGATCATGGATGAGCAAGCATACAACAAGACGCCGGATCCGTGAAGAAAGGTGAGAAGTGAAGGGAAAGCAAAGAAAACAAGTCATCAGTCATCAACCAAAGAAAGATAACCCAATCATGCGGGTTAGACTTTCCCGCCAAGGTAGATGATGTTCTCCTTGACCGGATCCGTCAGGTCCCCTTGTCCGGTATACACGTAAGCAACAGTGCTTGGCCAGACCTCGGGATGGGGCAGCGGCAGATCGATAACGTCGCCCGAGGCAATGTGACCGGAGACAATGAGGGCAGCCAACACCGGCAGAGAGGATCTGGCGTATGGGAGATCTGCAGATGGGCGAGGGTTAGCCTTGGAAACAGAAACTCGGGAGGGGTGACGGCCGAGTCTAGGGACTACGACCAGAGAGGTTGCAGTCCGAAAACGTTACGGGGTGGGATTGTGATAAACTTAGGTGAGACAACACTTACGAATTGGCACGGTGGTTGCGCCACGCGACTGGGCTCGCGAAGGGAAGGGACTCTGTGCCGCGCTGCCTGATCTCCGGCGTACGGCGCTCGGCCGTGGAGACATAACCTTGGGCCGTGGTGAGCCGGCCAGGGAAGGCCGCCGCCTCGCGTCCGCCGGAGGGGAGCTTGGCAACGGGTCTGTCACGGTGGCTCGCAGCTGCTCAATGTCGAAGACGCGCTCGATGAGAAATGGGTTGCGGTTCACGGCGCGCGGACGCACGCGAGCTCGGATGGCCGTCATGTCAGATGGAATGGTGGGTGTAGATGGCATGGCCGGGGGTGAGGATTCGCCGCCCGAGTTGTCCGAGTTGGTGCTGGCATCGGATTGCCTTCGGAGAGATACCGCCTGCACGAAGACGTCGGCGTTCTTGGCATCGCCGAGGTAGATGTGGCCCCACGCGCGAAGCTGTTCGAGGTGATGACGCTTTTCAGCCTCCTTGGACCTGGGCGGGAAGCCAGCGGATGGGACGGACTGGCGACGCTTTGCCTCGTCACCTAGGCCTGCGAGAAGCATGGATCGGTTTTCCGCCGCCAATGTCTGTCTGCGACCGCCGGCCATAGGAGGTGTAGGTGAAGTTGGGGTCACCGGAGGAGGAGGCCGGCGCGGGCTGATCTGAGCTGCCGAGTACCGTCTTCCGCTCGAGATTGAATGCTCGGCGAGAGGAGACAATGGCCTTGGCCGAGGAGCAGACTTGGTCGGGCTGAGTGTCGGGCGTTGCGGCGCTTGGAGCCTCTGACCCAGACGGTCGACCATGGCCCGTTCGTGTTGCCTCATAGATCCATCGTTGGAGGGGAATACCGGGGTGGGCAAACTCTTGGGAGACTTGTCAGAGGTGCTGAAGTAGGATGGAGGAGCAGGCCGGCCCGATGAGCGAGGGAAGCTTCCCAGGTTGTATTGCGCACTCCACAGGGGATGAAGACTAGGACGATGGGTGTCAACTGGAGTAGCCATGGTGGTTGTCGAGGTGATGATGATATTGAGGGTGATAGTGAGGCTCGCACGAGCTACTGTCTGGTCCTGGAGGTCGAGGTGTTGTTCGAACGGTGGGCTAAATCAAACTCGTGGTAACAATGAATGGACCCGGAGATCGGAATGTGCAACCGGGCGGTGATGGAAGCGAGAGTCTGTAGCGTGGTAAGGATAATCAAGTCAAGGGAGAGGAGCATTCTTATGTCTGCGGGGGGTGGAGGGGCATGAAGCCCATTAATATCCAAACCCGATCGGTGATCTTCTGCCTTGCTCTGCTCTGCTCTGGGAGCCTGCATGTACTTTTCTTTCTCCGGGCTAAGGTAGACAGTGAGAAAAGAAGATTCCTGCGCCAACTGCCGGGGACGGGAAATGAAAGGATTGATAGGCCTATCAAAGGACAAAAGGACCCCCGGGCCTTGATACGAAGGAAGAGAGACACGGCCGTGGCCGTGGTGGAAAGGGCGTGTAAAGGGAACGGCGAACAGCTCCCGGGCTGCCTACCACTGCCACTGGGCTACGGACGAAGTACTGCCACTGCCACTGCCACACGCCTCTGCCCTTGGACGGGGGCATGGATTGCAGCGTCAGAGGAGTGTAATTCGAAATGCAGTCGTCAACTCTCTCTTGCGACAATGGGCGGTTGCGGACGACAACCATGCCCATGTCGCCGCACGCGAGAACAAAGGAGGGGAGCTGGCGGCGTGTGGGTTGTCGGTTGTAGCAAACCCAAGGGGGGTGCCATGGGCTGGCAACTCGAATTTCTGCAGATGGTGGCAGGGGGGAACAAAGAAACCGTGGCTTGTCTGGACCTTGATTCGTCATGTTTCTGGCAGAGCGCTTTCGCCCATCGTGTTGCTTCCCCTCCACCTTGATGGACAGTGGCGGTACTTCCGGCCAGGCTTTGATGTAGGCTTGCGGCGAGGTATTGTCTCCCGTCTCCCTCTCTTTTTTGTTGCGTCCGGGGTTGCCAGCAGCAGGAAGAGACAAGAGGTCGGCCACCAACCGATGGCACCACCTCTACCTCCACGATGAGGACCTTGTTGGAGCTGGCGGCGTGCACTTGCAGCTGTCACTTGCGCCTCGGCTGGCGTGGCTGTACCCGAATCCGTAAGGAGCGGAAGCTGTAACTCTCGATGCCAGCTCTAGAGAGCTCTCTTCCGACGCCAGTTGCTGCAGCGAGGTCAAGCTAGATGTGTGTATGAGCGAGTGTATGCGCGTGCGAAGGCATGCGTGTGGGGGGAGGCGGGAAAACAAACCAACAACGGCGTTGGCTCGGTCGGGGGACAGCGGAGAGGCAAAGAGCCAGTGTAATTGTCAGAGTCGGTGTCGTATCAGTCAGAGTCAAGAGTCAGAATCAGAGTAAGCTGAGACTCAAGAGTCACAGTGTGATGTCTCGGCCGGGTTCGTCCATGATGGCAAAAAGGGAAAACGGCGTCGTAAGAGGATGGCAGGTAGCCGTGGTGCCCATGGTTTCCCATGGATTTCTGAGCAATTTCCCTGTGGCGGGCTTGGCTGGGCGGTTGGATCGACGACAAACGGAGCGATTGCTGCTGGGAACGTGAGCGAAGAAGAAAGAGAATGCGGGATGAGACACCAAGTAGGGAAATGCTCCCGGTCGACGACTGACGTAGGTACAGGGAAGATATGTGAGCAATATGTACCCAAGTTGCCAAGGTCCAAAGTGTCAGGTGGAGGTATCTATTTGCCTTGCCCGAGGTTTCTACTCTTTGATGTCGGAAGGTGCAAAAAGGATCCTGAGCTTCAGGTAAGGCTTTCCCGTCAGCTCTTGCCTGTTTTCCCTCCGTCCCCCGACCCTCCGATGCCATCCCGGAGAGGTGGACCCGCACCGTGTTGCGATTCGAGGCTTCTGATTGGACCGCTGACGGCTTGCGTGGGGTTGGGGGACCCTGGAGAATGGACCAATGGACCACCTGGCAGCCACCTGAAAGTCGGGAGCTTGGACCACGAGGGCGCGCTTTCTCGTTGCATTGGATCTTCACAGTGCTCTTCCTCGCCTTTCGTCATTGGGCGACGTTGGAGTTGGACACATCGTCAACAACCACTGCTGCCAAAAAAGCTTTGATGGCCAACCTGTCCTTCCTGTCAAAGCAGGACAGAAATCACGGAACCGCCGTTGCCTGATTTGCTTGACGGCTTTTCCTTCTTCTGTTCGACCATGCCTTGAAAGGGCTTCCTTGTTTTATCCCCTAAAAACAACCACAGCAACAACATCGACATCATCAACACCCTCTTTCGAAAAGCGCCCCCTAGTCGCAAACATGGCCAGCACAACGGCCGAGAGCTACAAGAAGCTCAAGGAGGACTTTGTCTCCAACCTCTCCGGTGGCCCCGTCTCCGAAATCAACTATGTGACCGCAGTCGCACCCGTGCGTCCTCCATCTTTCTCTTCCCCCCCTCCATCAAGTATGCAACAGGACAAAGCAAAGCTGATACGTGCATGCTTCCATCGCCTCAGGTCGCAGTCCTTCTTTGGTCCGTCCTCCAATCCCGACAATCCTTCTTCAAACCCTACACGCCACTGGCAGGCCTTGTCGACTACCTGCTCAACGTCGCCGCGATCCTCCTCTCCACGACCCTCTACGCCTCGTCACCCCTGCTCCTCAACCTCCTCCTGCTGGCCCCCGCCGCCCTCGTCTACCTCTTGAGGCCCAACAACGGCCCCCGCAAGAAGCCCGTCGTCCCTCCCAATGCGAAGTCCAAATCAGCCGCGGGAGCCGGCGCAGGGTCGCTCTCCCTGCTGTCGACGAAGCCCTTCCTGACGCACTACCGCGGCAGCATGATGGTCATAACCTGCATCGCCATCCTGGCCGTCGACTTCCGCCTCTTCCCGCGCCGCTTCGCAAAGGTTGAGACCTGGGGCACCTCCCTCATGGACATCGGTGTTGGATCCTTCGTCTACAGTGCCGGCGTCGTCGCCGCGCGACCTGTCCTCAAGGAGCGCGCTGAGGGCCGGTCCACCCCTCTCTCCACGCGCCTGCTGCGGTCGCTGCGCCATTCCCTGCCGCTCTTCGTCTTGGGTGTCATCCGCCTGATCAGTGTCAAGGGCCTGGACTACGCCGAACACGTCACCGAATACGGAGTGCACTGGAACTTCTTCTTCACACTGGGTCTGCTCCCGCCCTTCGTGGCCCTCTTCCAGTCCGCCCTCAAGATTGTGCCCAGCTACGCCGCCCTGGCCATCATTCTCGGCGTGCTGTACCAGATCGCTCTCGAGAGCACGGGCCTGAAGGAGTACATTCTCATCGCCCCGAGAACCGATCTGCTGTCAAAGAACCGCGAGGGTATCTGCAGCTTCGTGGGATATCTGGCCATCTTCTTGGCCGGCCAGGACACGGGCATGTACATCCTGCCGCGCAGCGTGAACCCGAAGAGCGACTCCACGCCGGCGACCCAGCGGAAGACGCTCATCATGATGATGGCTGTCTGGTCCGCCATCTGGGCCGCCTTGTACTTCTTCAGCACCAGCTACAGTTACGGCGACAACCTCAGCGTGTCGCGCCGCATGGCTAACCTGCCATACATCCTCTGGACGGCGGCCTTCAACTCGACGCAGATCCTGGCCTACTGCGTCGTCGACACAATCTTCTTTCCGTCGTTTTACAACGCCGCCGACCACAAAGCCGAGAAGGAGGCTTACGAGAACGCGACAAGCAGGGTATTCCGCGCTTACAACCGCAACGGCCTGTTCCTGTTCCTGATCGCCAACCTCTTGACTGGCCTCGTGAACATGACGGTACCAACGCTGGATGTTAGCCCGCTCGCTACCATGAGCATCCTAATCGCATATAGCGGAACCCTCACGGGTCTCGCTCTCGCTCTCGATGCTTACAACATATCCATCAAGATCTAGAGACGAAGAGAGATGGAGCGATCTATGTACATCACTGTATATGAAATGAAACATACCATTTGATACCCCGCCCAAGCCCTGTGCGACTGTCTAAGCTGACGTGCAGGTTTGGAAGAGCGATTAGGGCCTGCTTGTGACCCTCTTCCGAGAAGGCCGCGCGTGGCCTGTCCCGGGGGCATCGAATTCAACGCAGCACCGATTGGAACAGGCTTCATAGACCAAGGTGGAGGACGTGACTCCCTGTACAGCGTTCGACGACCACCCGCCGAATCCGGGGTCACGAGTTTGCTGAACCGGAGCCGCCGGAAGCCTACGGCTGGCAACCTACCTACCTTACGTCGGCGACACAAGAACAGCCCTCCTCCTGCCCGGAGCAGCCATGCCAAAATTCATCACTCCTTTCACGCGCTCGCGCAAATCCTACGAAGTCCGGGGGCACACGTCTTGCCTCAAAGAAACGCTTTGAACACCACTACATCCCTTGCATGAACGTCTCCTTTGCTAGTCCGCCCTGTTTTCTGTGTCCTGTCATACCATACCCATCCGTCCCGCCGGGGCTTGGACAATCTTTCTAGAAGAAAAGGCGGAGCAAACTGAAAAAGTGAAAGAACTGATCTTGGTTCCCCCTCTCCCCGGAAGGTCAGGTCGTGTCACACTTTCCATCAGATCGTGTCATTTCGTTCGGGGGTCCCGTGTTCAGGGCATTTCGCATGTTAGCTTCGGATGGCAGGGCCGCGTGGGCTTTTTTGGCGCGTGCGTCCTTTTTTTTTTTCCTCTTCCTCTCCTTCTTGGCCCAGGCTTCTGTCGAAGGACTACACTGCCAGTCTTCGTGAACGAGCTTGGGTGATTTGCAGGTTTGCGAGCTTGGGCTGGGGTCGTCCCTGGAGAGGAGGGGCTGGACAACCTCCCATCTTCCCTCCCCCTCTGTACGCCCCCCATTTTGAAAGTGGACGTTGGGCACGGCTAATTGGGAATTCTGGGAAAATGGGCGGGGTGGATAAGACGCGTCGCGTTTTTCGAGATATTATGGGAAAGGGTATCCGTAGTGCACGGTGGAAGTGGGATCGACGAACGGCCGTTTTTTTTTTTGCTATGGGGACAATAGCATAAACACGGTCATTTCTGGTTTATGGGTAGGCTGGCGCATCAACGGATCTCTGGTGATGGGGGATTTGTATTCGAACACCTCCCATTGGATGGCGATGGCACGTCTTCTTCGTCGACACTTGCGGCGCCGTTAGGATTCAACTTCCACTGAGAAGTGAACTACGAGACTTGACAACCTCTCGCCTCTTACCGTGAAATTATCCAAGTGGGATGCAACTTATGATGTCACCAACCACATGTCTTTGGGAGCAAGTGCCGGCTCTGGCTGGGTCTGCCCGGACACCTTCTCGATGGGGCAACTCGCTTGTCTCCAGAACTGACCCAACTGGGGGGAGTCAAATGAAAGAGAGCAGCTAGCTTGATCTTTGGTGGTAATCGGCATGAACTGCCCGAGATGCCTTGGACCGCCTAACCATCCTGCAGGTCCGTAATCGCAGCCCAACGAGATACGCCAGACTCCAGAGGCCATCAAAAGTAACCGTAGGGGATGGGATATAGGGTATCCTTGATGTTGCTCGCCTGTTTGGCAGGTTCAGCCGGAGAGTTCTCAAGGCTGGGCTGGGCGGGAAGAGAGGTCCCACGAAGGCCATCTTGACTTGAGCCCTGCGTCGGCGCAGGCAGACCCCTGTCGTGTGCCGTGCGCCTCATCTCCGGCATCAATGCTCTGGCGTTGATGACTTGCTGCTGCCAGAAAAACGTGGCATAGGTGCCCATGGAACGAACAGCTTACAAGTTATGACTAGTAGCTCATCGACCCGTCAGCACGTCTCCGTGGTTCTTCTGGCAGCCTTTTGATCATGCAAAACATTGGCGTATATTGCAGATAGATGCATATCTCAGTTTTTGCACCTTCGAGCGGCATGTTGGCAATGAGACGCAAGTTGAAATTTGTATCGGTTGTGGCGCTGGACCATCTCCGGAACTCAGGTCAGCCGGGTGGAACATAGCGGCTGGATCTTCCAGATCCTGGTCTTACATAAGATGACTATCGCTCCGGTGCTGCACCCACGTTGTAAACTAGTTTTGGGGTGCTGTGTTTCCTGACTCTCAGGGGATCTGCGGTTTCGAGACAAGCGAATATTAAGGTGCAACGAAGCCGGATGGGACCTGCAGACGGGAGCGCGTCCGCGAGGGTGGGACGACGGTAGGGCGCATACTTACTATGTAGGTGCGGATATGTACGTATCGAGCACGAGGATGCCGAACTGCGAGGGGCAGAGACGGGAGGACAAGACTAGGGAGAGAATGCTGGCGAGTTGCCGAGATCCTAGCATGCGAGGCAGCAGTAGTAGGAGGGTACGGGTAATTAGATACGTCCGTACGGATACACATGCGCGACAGCTGGGTGGGCCGCCCGGAGTAATACCTAGATCGTATCCGTAGAGGCATGCACCTTCATTATAATGCCGCGAAGGACATTCGTCAGGGTTTCGTAGTCAGTGTACCCGTAAGCCTCGACTCATCGATCCGTATTGTCGGTATGGCGCAGCGCGCATAAAAACAACAAATCGCAGACACGGCGGCGGCGACAGCGGAGACAGGTGTGTGGAGGTCGAGGGCTGCTGGGCGAAATGCAGTATTATGTACTATGAGTGTGGCATGCGCAAACAAGTCGTTTGAAGCCGAGGACGTCGGCCGTCCGGTCTCGCAAACAGTGAGGGGCAGCCAGTTGATAGGCTTTGGACGGAAATTTGGAGAAATGCATCCTGCCACGTCGATGCAAGGGACTTCGCTGCGACCTGGAGCGCGTCAGCTTGTGGCTCTGTGCAGTTATGCCGCAAACACAATAACAACAACACACCAACAGGACGATCCTTTCTTCGCGTAGTCATGTCATGGAACGGTGGGTGGGTGGGGGAGCAGAAAAGATGAGCTGCTACGAGCTGTGATGGATTCCTTGGCAGGCTTCCTGGAGGGATGCCATCGGACGAATCTCAAATGTTGCGGGCGGAAGAGGGCTGACTGACTCTCTGTTGATTCTGGTGCTTGCTTGCAGTGCTGTCAATTGTGCTGCTGTCTGTTACATAGTAGCTGCTGCTGGGGTGGTTGGTGATGACAAGAGGGAATGACAGGAACCCCCTGGACCATGTATATATCCCTGTCCATGTCGCCTGGATGCCCAGCCCAAGGGCAGGGATAGCAAGAGTTTCGTTTGCCAGCGGCCAACGTATGTACGCAGTATGCGCTGGTAAATCACGATGCGACTCTGCAGTGCCTGCATCTACTGCGGCATGAGTTGCAGCGCATCTTTGCAATGCAGGTTGACGGGTGGAGGGGGCCAAAGATGAGAATGTCTGCCACCGGTGGGCATGAATCGTAGATAGCTGCAATATGAATCGCTTCGAAGCTAGACGCCTAGGTAATGTGCATTGAATTACCTGTTGGAGGTGGTCCGGCATCAGTCATCTTGCTGGTCTGGCCATTTTCGAGTCCTCTCGGAGCCTCACGAAGAGGGCAGCTGCGAGCAATCAGATGCCCTGCATGATCCGCGGTGACCCTTGCTAAAAGAGCCATCCCATCGCAGGCGTGGATCGGGATATCATGACATGGATGGAATCGGGCATGAAGTTGGGTTCCAGCGGGATCCTGTGCTAGGAAAGGAGCACAGCGAAGCTCTTGAACTTGTCGAACAATGTGGAGTGGGCGATCGAGGGTTGATGCCGGCTCGCGGCTCGCCTGATGGACTCAACATCAACCTCCACCACGAGCTCGAAGCATACCTCGTTCTGCAGAATTGGGGGAAGCGGAATTAGCGGTGCTTGGATTAGAAGAAGCTCGAAATTCGGGTGCGGGCAGGTCTAGTCTCTTCTGTTCTGGCATGGCCCGGTGTTGGAGCTGTCCGCAGAGGCAGATAGATCCCGACGAGACGGAGCAGCTAGGCGGCGCTAGGGCGGCTGGCAGAAATTGGGTCGTGTAGACGTGGAACGTATGCGCCGGGCACGAGATGAAAGATGACGGGAGACAAATTTGCGAAGAAGAGAAAAGAAAAGAAGATGTCGATGGTGTGCAGGTGCTCCGTACGTACCATGGTTGGTAGTGTACATAGTAGGTATCTTGTACGTCTGTGGCCTTACGGATACAGGTAATATCTGCTCTGGTAGCTCCTTCCTTCTTCTCATGCGGCCGCTGCTGCCTTCCAAGTGCGTCTTCTGGCCGGGTGGTCCTTCCCGGTCTTTCCTTCCCGCGCCGAACGAACGGCTTCCCTCTCCACCATCCGAATATCGTCACGCAAGGAATGCCCATCTTTTCCACAGTCTTCTTTCTCTTCCCCTCCCCAGGTTCGAATTCGCATTCCAGCAGCTCCCTTCGCGGCACAACAGGTCGCGCCAAGATCAGCAATATCGGCGTCGAATATTAGAGCTAAGGTAGCGCCTGCACCAGCCACATCCACGTTTCGGCTGTCGTGCAACCCACCTGGTCTCACACACCTGAGGTACGGCCTACGTACTTGGGAGTGAGCTCGACTTACACGCAATCAGTCTCTCCGCGCTGCCCAGACTGAGACCTCAGCTCAGACAGTTCGCGTCGAAGCACACTCGACAATTCCTACCTTGGTTGGGAGACATTGATTGTCCCAATCCTTCATTGTTCGACTGCCAGTCGTACCGGCGAGCCCAGCTCTCGTCGTGTTAAGAAGCCGCCTCGCCGCCGGCGCCGGGCCGATCTCGACCGCTACGGAAGGGAACCTCACTCAATCCCATTCCCATTCCATTCCGGCCGCCGCTGCATTGACGGCCATAATTAATACACTCGGGCCAGCAGGAAAACGACCTAGCTGGGTTGGAAAAGCCGCCCTAAAGGGAGAAAAGAAACGACAAGCTGCCCACCTCCCCCCGCCGCCCTCGCAAAGTAGGAGGGCGGTGCTTGGACGACGGGCTGCGAGTGAGGTAGATAATTTAACGAGGCGGCATCTCCTCATTTTCACCTCCCAGTCTGAGCGGCCACACAAGCACTTCAGTTGAGGCGGGAGCTGGTTCCAACTCCCCGACATTTGCTCGCACGGCACCTGTTCGACCAGCAACTTGCAAGAAGAAAGGGAAAGACAGCGGAGAGCAGCAAAACAGAGAACAAAGAACAGAGGCACGCAGCCGACTATTACCGCACCGATCCGTATCTCCCCAGGGTTGTTGGTAGATACCCGGGTATCCTGCCGAGCCCGCGACCCCGTCCGTTCACCCGTCCATCCGTCTCTCTCGACCGTCACCCCATCTCTTCTCGAGTGCTTCAGCTGCCTCGCTACTGCACCTCTCCTTCCTCCCGCAGGAGCGCAGCGCAATCGGTCGCCCGTCGTCGGTGCGGTCGCAGTGTCGCAGTAATACGGATACCTAGTGTGGCAGTTAGCGGATATTAGCGAGTATCTGGTACCTGCATCCGCTCCTAGTTGCATGTACCGCCGCGACTCCCTTTTTCCCGCTTCTGCCCCCTAAGGCCCACGCACATCTCCGCCTTCACTTCCTGGGCGGTACTTGCATTGGACGACACCCCTGCAAGTACACGATACCCCCGGAGACAACTCTCTCTTCCAGCCAGGTTAGCCAGGGCAGCAAGGGAAGCCAGTCCGGCCCCGACTCCTACTCGAGCCTGCCAGCCAATCTCTCTCACTCTTTCTCGCTCCTCTCAGGTCCTCTCTGCCTCCCCCGTCGCGCTGCGCGCTGCGCTCTGCGCTGTTCCAAATATCGGGCGCCCTGCAAGTTGCAACCGGCTCGTCCAAGGTCTCATCTCGTCAAATTAACTCCAACGAGAACAAGAAAGTCCGACCACCGTTCGTTCGTTCGTTCGCTTTCCCTCGCAGGCTCGCAGGCTCGCAGGCTCTCACGCTTCCTCCCATCGCCCATCGCCCATCGCCCAAGCCAAGACGAGGCCCATTCCCACTCCCGGCAGCCTTTTCCTCTTTCTGCTGGTCTGGTCTCGTTTGGCCTGCTAAGCTCCGTCCTGGTCTCTCTCTCTCAGTCTCACATCCTCCACACCTCTTCCCACCGCCTTCGCTTCAGGTCGGGCCCTCACCTCACCTCATCCCACCTGCTGTATTCGTACGCTTCGCTGTGCGGAACACCACTCGTTGTCGGCGTCTCGTCTGGTTTTCCCGCCCGACGACCGAATCTCGCCCCGATAGTCTACCGCTAGGCTCGAACCCACGAAGGCAGGGAAGCGCGCCAGCGACAACATCGACAATCGACCAAAAATCAGTACCTGGAAAAAAGGGCCCGCGCGTCCCAAACCATTGTTGCGTTTTGACCTGTCTTGCGGAAGCTCTCTGATTCCAGAATCGGGCGCGCCGACCTCAATTGGCCCAGCCAGAAAGGGGTTTGTTGACAACACCAGCCTTGTCTGCTGCCAGATTCCGACCTGACTCCTCCCCCAAAATCGCCAATTTCACTGGCACAGCAGCTTCTGCTGTCTTTCAGCTGTCTCCTCTGCAGCACCTGTGTGGTGGTGGTCTCGGACGGTGTCAAGAGACAAGAGGGATAGGTTTGAAGCCGCACGCACAGCCTTTCACAACAACAGAGCGTGCGTGCGTGACCGCCCCTTTGTCGCGCCCTTCTACTGTGTTGCTAGCAGTGCCGACTCGACCTCCCCAAGGAGATCGTCGCCGACATAATCAGCCCTGACTGAGGACCAGAAAACAACAAATCGCAGCCCCGGGCCAAGCAAAACACAAGCCATCCCTTACTCCCGCACCATGAAATAGAGAGCGCCGCTTCATTGGTACAGCAAACCGACAACGCAGCAAGGTCCCCTAATACCTCCAATAGGACCCGTCCGTCCCATCCCAATTCTGGTCGACTTAATTCCTGCAGCTCATTAATTCCTGCGTCCTGAAACCTACTGTCTAGAGAGAACACCAGCTACTCGACAGAGGACCGTGACTCACCGACTACTCTACTCCTTCGTTTCTTAGCCGTCCGCCAGCAATCCCGCCTCCCTGGGCTCGTCTCGAAACGCACATACCTCGCAGACCGACTTGCTAGCGACCGCCGCGAAACAAAACACGTCAAAATAGAACGGCTGCTCAGTCGAAGCCTATCTTGCTGCGTGCTTGCTTCCCCAGCGCCGCAGAAGCATGTCCTCGGCCGCTCTGCCGCCTGC
This sequence comes from Colletotrichum plurivorum, assembly GCA_014235945.1. NCBI lineage: Eukaryota > Fungi > Ascomycota > Sordariomycetes > Glomerellales > Glomerellaceae > Colletotrichum > Colletotrichum plurivorum. The sequence continues at coordinate 117,398 of WIGO01000113.1, forward strand.
CCATCAGACATCAACATTGGCATCGTCCTCTCCAATTGCAGCTTCACCGAGTAGTATTCAGTACACCTCGAGTCGCTCCCCTCCGACCCGCGAGGCGTACAATGCCAATCTGCACAACACGATTGCCTCTCCTGCATCGTCACACCGCCCTTCGAGACGACCGAGCGGAACTGGCGCGTCTGTAAACACTTCGGACCCAGTTTCGCCCATGACGTCCCGAGCTGGCCCCGCCAGTCCCGTCGCTGTCGCGCCTGCCTCCCCCGATTATCAGTCTTCGTCCTCCGAACGACGCAAAAATATGCCTCCCGTCGCCCCCCCTCGAACGTCTTCGACGAATTACTCCGGCGCTCCTGCCACCGCCACCACAAAAAGACGCGATCACGCAACTGAAAAGGCTGCTTCTTCACCGCGACGCGCTCAACCAGACGGCACCAACGGGAATGCCGATTACCCCTACTCCGACGACGCTGCTGCTGCCTCGCGCAGCAGAAGATCGCAGCAAATGGCTCCAGACTCTCCTCACCGGTCGAGCGGCCGCCCCGGCAGCCAGCCAACGGTGATCCCCGTGCGGTCTCATGCTGCACCTCAGACAACTGCGTCTCCCAAGCAGCCCTCTCGCGAGGGAAGTGAGGTTCTGAACAGGATCGTCGTTTCCCAGCCCGAGGTCGATTTCGCTCGCGAGAAGGAACGATTAGCAGAGGCCCAGCCGCAACGTGCTGCATCCTCCCACGACGATGCAGCACCGCCTCCCGTCATCGGTATGTCTGAGCACGACGAGGGTCGCCGAGGAGGAAGGAGCCGGCAAGACCATTCTGGAAAGCGAGATAAGGTGGTCAGATTCGGCGATTACATTCTTGGTAACACGATTGGCGAGGGTGAGTTCGGCAAAGTCAAGCTTGGATGGAAGCAGGATGGCGGCGTTCAAGTAAGTTGGCAGCATATCAAGGATCTGAGCGAATGGAACTAATGCTGCTTAGGTCGCCATCAAGTTGATCAAGCGAGACAGCGTCGGCAACAATCCTTCCAGGTTGGCCAAGATCTACCGCGAAATCGCCATTCTTCGAGGCATCTCCCACCCCAACATCGTTCGCCTGCACGAGATGGTCGAGACGGAGAGACACATCGGAATCATCCTGGAGTATGCCTCCGGAGGTGAATTGTTCGACTACATTCTGAACCACCGCTACCTAAAGGATAACGCCGCTCGCAGGCTCTTCGCCCAGCTTGTTTCTGGCGTTGGCTACCTGCACAAGAAGGGCATCGTGCACAGGGATCTAAAGTTGGAAAACCTGCTTTTGGACCGGAACCGCAACATCATCATTACTGATTTCGGCTTCGCTAACACATTCGACGCCGACGAAGAGCTTAACGAGGAGGAGGAACTGAACCTGGGAGACCGCGAATTCGTCAAGAAGCTTGGACTCGACAGGGTCAAGACCAATGGCACGAGAAAGGGTGATTTGATGCAGACAAGCTGCGGCAGCCCTTGCTACGCTGCTCCCGAACTTGTCGTCAGCGATTCACTCTACACCGGCCGCAAGGTTGACGTCTGGAGTTGCGGTGTGATCCTGGTAAGTCCGCCTGCCTGGCGGTGAGCATCCAGACGAGGCTGACAAGACCCTAGTACGCCATGCTTGCAGGGTACCTCCCTTTCGACGACGACCCGGCGAATCCTGAAGGCGACAACATCAACCTTTTGTACAAGTACATCGTCAACACCCCTCTCACTTTTCCCGAATACGTCACACCGCACGCGCGCGACCTGCTCCGTCGGATTCTCGTTCCTAACCCCAGGAAACGAGCAGACCTCTTCGAGGTCGCTCGGCATAGTTGGCTGAGCGAATACGCTCACGTTGTGGAATTCATTACTAGTAGTACAACGACGCCCAACCAAATTCAAAACACCACCGTCCCGTCCGAAGACTTCGCAGAAGCTCCCGGCATCGCTCGCAGCGCCTCCGTCCGCGAATCATCAAAGACCAAGGCCAACACGCCTACAGCAGTGGGAGGTCTTGCAAGCAAGCATGCCAAGATTGACGCAGATGCCGAGGCAGCTGCCGTTGCGAAGCAACAAAAGGACAACAAGCGTCGCACTGTTCAGGTCGAGTATGTGGCGCCGACCACACAAACCCAAAGAGGAGAAGCCTCGGCGACAGGGGCTAGGTCTCGCGCACGCTCGAACAGCCAAGGGCCGGTCGAAGTCGCAGAGGAGCAAACTACACAGGAGAAGCCTCTGCCGCGGGATCCTCCCGTCTCCAGAGACTCATACAGGGCGAGCCGACAGGGAACGCGTCCCCCCAGCGCCCACCGGAATGCCGCCGCCGCGCCAACAAGACCGACGCGCGATACTCGTGCGACCTCGGACAACGCATTCGTGTCGTCGTCCTCGAACCCACCACCGACCGCAAGACCCCAAACGGGAGGCTCAATGGCATCGGGCTCCATGGGACTGGGAGCCGGTGCCCGTGGATCGTACGGCCAACCAATCCCCCCGGCCGTCGCAGGTACTAATGCTCATGGAAGGATTCAACAACCCAGCGCGCAAGACTCTCAAGGCATGGGAAGGCCAAGTGTCAGCGTGCCCTCGAAATTCGCCAAGGTATCTGGGTTCCCCGAACAACAAGCCGCGCAGAGTCGAACTCCGCCGCAGTCAAGTGATGGTAGGGTTCAAGGACACAAGCGCTCCAACACCATCGGTGATCTTGGGTCTAAGCTCCTGGGCCGCAATGGGTCTATTTTCGGGGGTAAGAACCGCAGTAAACGACCTGAATCGCGCGCAGACCAGAGCCGGAAGTATCCCCCCGTCAGCATGCCCAATAACATGCCTGTTGAAGGCCAACCTCGTCCTTCGATAGACTCGAGAGCTTCCCGGCGCTCATTCTCCCTGGGTCTTGGGAAAAAGCGGAGCGGCAGCATTACTGGCTCGCAGACATCGCACGAAAAGCCTAGCAGGCGGTTCTCCCTCATCCCCCAGTCATTTTCGCTGAAGGCTATTGGCCTTGGCAGAGACTACGACCCTCCGCCCTCGGAGCCTCAGTCTCAGCCTGACCTGCCCATTCAAGAGCCTCCGGAAGTTGATGAGCATGGTCGGTACGTGGATCAGCGGGGTCAGTCTCGGGGCTACGATAGCGGACATGACCAAGGATACCGCCAGCCGCCTGGATCCAACTCGGCGCCGCAACTGCAACGTCAGGGCTGGCAGGAACAACAGCAGGGTCAGCAACAGCAACAATATGTGGGACCGATTGGACAGCCGAGCGCGATACCCGGCTACATGCAGCAGGGTGCGGTACTCAACACCGGCTCCGAGTCCTCGTTCGAAAACACCCAGCAGAGGAGACAGTCCGGTGTTCCATACCAAGCTGGCGGCTATGCTGAATCGGGAAGCTACGACGGAAACCAGTTTGGAGGCTCGAGGGGTAATGGTCGATCTGGTGTGCTCCAGAAGAATAAGAGATTCACGGACGCCTACAACCAGGATCAGTACCACGGCCACCAAGGCAGCAGCGGAGCAGCCAAGAGAGTCATGGACTTCTTCCGAAGGCGGGGCAAGGCAAGAGGTGGCGAGGAGAGATAGAGGACCCTCGACGCGCTCAATTGCACGCCATCAGTCGGTTCAGGCTCGCGGCCGTTATGCGGTCCTCAGTCTTCTCAGCTGAGTCTCTCTCCGGCACGCCGAGTGGAACGCTGAGGCGAAGGATGCAAGACGTCGCTCACCCCTCATTTCTACCATATTTCGAGGTTGTAATGTGTGAATACCGAGCCAAGAGGAGATGGGGGGAGTCGGTCTCTTGGCGTCATTGTCAGATGTCCATGTTGTCTTGATCGCCTCCTGCATTGTTGGCGAACCGGCATAGAAAGGTGGAAGGAGTTTCTCTCGTGGTTCTCTCTTCGCGTAATAGGGAAGCTTGTTATTATTTTATTTTCGTGTTAGCTTGACAAGGAAAGGGTCTTTGGGAAGGGATTTTCATTTTCTCTCGGTTATCGACGAGTCGGTGGTTCCTATCGCCCGGCTTCTTTTTCTTCTTCGCTTTAATTTTTTGATGGCATCGCAGCAGCAGTCCTCTTTTCGATTGCTCGCTGACCAGCGGCAGAGACGAGGGGGAGGCGTACGGGGAACGCGGACGAAAGACAAAGAAGAAGAGCCAAGAGCAGTGGAACGGGTTTGGAAGGGGAAGAGACAGAGAGACAGAGAGAGAGTATGGTCCGGCTTCATTGGCTTGGTGCGGAGGTGTAACCCGTGTGTAGCATTGAAGCATATCGAAGCATTTGTTGAAAGGCACCCACAAGCGCGCCCACCGGCCTCCGCGGCCTCGTGCCAGACTGAGAATTGTCTTGCGAGCAAAGAAGTGAAGTCACACACACACGTAGTTGAACCTAGTAGGAAACTGTTTACAGAAGGAGTGATGTCAAGTCGAGAAATCAGGGCCATCCGGAGGAGGCTCATCGGATCTGGGAGGCTGATGACGGGATGACCCACCGGATAGGTCTTGGCAGCGAGGGACGTTGGGAGTCACTTCGGAATGGGGATGGTTGCTATCTTGGCTCGGATGGAGTACAGTAAAAGGCGTAATGGGTTTCGCGGAATTCCCTAGATAACATGTTTAGTAGTGGTGGTGTGGGGCTGTAGGTTATGTGGCTTAGCGGCTCACGCTCGTAGCCAGCAAGTATTCACGGCGCAGACGTTGACAGAGCCAGAAGTGGTGGA
>WIGO01000114.1:0-17494 GCA_014235945.1 Colletotrichum plurivorum
GGTCCATCACCATGGACCGCCCTTGGCGTTGTCGGTCCTGTCCCGGGACCGCTTATCGTACGTCGGTCCTGCTTATCGTCACGTGACTTTCATCCTAGTTCTTCCGTTCCGTGTTCGGTGTTACGTTGACATGGGCTGACGTGCCCATTTAACCGCTGAGCCCCCTGCGGGGTCGTCGTCAGAGGTCTGTTAACCAACGCGTCGTAACAGAGGTGTATTTGTAGGACGCCCAGTCAAAATAGCTAATAGCACTGGAACCCAGTCAAAATAGGCGGGGTCCTCAAAAATGGACATCCAATCTGCGGTGTTCTACTCTAGGTACTTGTGTACAAGAAATCAAGATGACAACCTCTACTTGCAACCAAGCCCCTGTTTGCAGAATGAACTGGCAGTGTAGCAGACGAGCTTCAGTATTTCTTTCTTGACGACTCCTTGAGCAGCATCAGTAAATAGAATGGACGCGGAGGCAAACAAACGGCCAATGTGTGGTATGTTGGGTGGATGCAGGAGCAAGGAAGTGGCCGCCGGCAGTGGCCTGAAAGAGGCCTAGGAGGCTCAGGGAGAAAGAAGCCCATGCTGCTCCTCCACAATCGATAGCATTTTGCATACAAGGCATTATTTGCAAGTAGAGCTTCTCATCTTAACTTTTCTCTCATTTTCTTACACACGTCCTAGAATAGACATTACTAATAAATGCCGCATCGGATATGCGCAAGAAGCGCACCCTATTTGACATATTTCATCAAAAGAACTCATCCCATTCTCCCCTGCTTAGCACCCTAAAACGAAAACTCCATGTCTTATCACCATAGTATGAGATTTCCTACATCTGGCCATTGCCTCGCTCATAGGAAGCTTACGATGCCGAGAAACTGACAGAGAGGCTCATATACAGGCGGGGTGTCCCTCAAGCACGGCTGCCCCCTTGCATCCATACTCCGATCTGAAGTGCGCCTATGCCTACTGGTGGCTCGGCTTCTCGATGACGGTGTCCGCTTCGTCAACCCGCAGCTGGATCGCAGCTCCTTCCGAGCCCTGGTACCTGCCCTTCTGCACCCAGAAGAAGTCACCAGTCCTTGTCCGGGCGCGCAAAGTCACCTCCGTTTGAACATCCAGCTTCCAGGTGTTGAAGAAGGACGATCCGACGCAGTACTTTCTGGCGGGGCACCTCAAGTTGGCGGTTGCGTAGTGTGAGGTGGTAGTGGCCTCCGTTCGCCCATTCGCCTAATCGTGTGGCCAGTTACAAATCCCATTGAAAATACGAAACGACAATTCACGAGATGACTTACCAGAGCAACATGGAGCCCCCAGCCGGTCGTAGTCGTAGCTTTGGCCTCGAAAAGAAAGGGGATTTCAACGTCGATGCCGAGTGCGAGACTGGCGGTGTAGTCTTTGGTAGTAGTCAGGGTGATAGACCACTGTTTCATAACGGCTTCGACAGACTGAATCGAGAGCGCTTGTTCTATGCTGGAGTTGCGGTTGTCCAAGACCTGCGAACCCAGGACCACCAGCTTGCCCCGGCCGGCCGGCATGACGCCTTTGTTGAAGCCGTGGTACTTGATGTGAGTGATGGTGACAGACTCGATCTCCTCGATGAAGTCGAACCCAATGAGGCCGAAGTGCCCAGTCTTGCCGCACTGCGCCGCGCGGAAGCGACCGAGGATGCCGGAGCCGACAGGCACCCTGTACGCCTTGACACCCTTGCCCTGGAAATCCGACATGGAGGAGAAGGTCCTACCCTTGGAGGTGGTGAAGTTCAGGCCGTGGTAGCTGCTCATGTCACCGTTCGTGAAGACGAAGAAGTCCGTGATGGGATCCTGGGGGTCGAAGTTGAACAAGCCGCTGTCGAGGAGACCAGGTTGAGACTGTAACAACAGAAAGGTTAGAGATCAAAGAAAACAGACAGTTTGTGAGTGAACGTACCGAAGCAATACCAGAGCTGTTTCCGAACACGTTGGTGACGTTGACCTGGAACAACTCCGGGGTGTGGCTGGAGGTGAACAGCCGGATGCTCTGCATGGGCCCGTACAGAGTCACCTCGGGGTCGCAAACACGGGGAGCGTTCGGGCGGGCGCTGTTGATTCTGTCGACGGTGACGGAGACCATGCCATCCTGCCTCTCGACCTTGATGAGACTCTCCGAGAGCGGGTCCTGAGAACGCCACAGGACAAGCTCCCTGTCCTCCTCCGGCGAGGGCTCGAGGCCTTCGCCGTCCTTCAGGTCGTCATGGAGCTTGGCCAGCTCCGCGTCGGTCAGAGGGCCATGCCAGATGACTTTCGGGACGATGGGATCAAGGTCAACCTTCTGGGAATCGAGGTTGATCGGGTCAACCTTGGGGCCCTTGTGGGAGTCCAGGTTAATGGGATCAACCTTGGGGCCCTTGTGGGAGTCCAGGTTAATGGGATCAACCTTGGGGCCCTTGTGGGAGTCCAGGTTGATGGGATCAACCTTCGGGCCCTTGCTGGGCAGCGGGGTGACCTGGCCCACGAGCAGGAAGCCCAGGAGGAGGACCTTGGCAAGACGAGCCATTTCTCTCCAAAAACCTGAAGACGGTGAGGTTGAACGAGCGAATAGGAACTTGAAGGAAAGAGAGTAGGGACGCGATCTCAGATGCAGCTGGAACGGAACAGACGGGCGCTTAAATACTTGCATAGCCCCCCTAATCATTTGATGTCGTGATCAACTTTTGTGCGCAGAGGAGAGGGCCATCGCCAGCCAAACGGAAGTTTGAGCGGTGGTCGTCCTTCGTCGGGCGCTCGTTTAGGTAGGGACAATTGATGCAGGAGACTGGCGAGAATATCGACTTTCTCGAAATACGGACGGCAAAACTATGAGCTGTGGGTGTGGCTGCCGTCGACCCGCCGAGGCAGAGAGGCCGAGAGCAAGCGAGTGACATAAAAAGTGATATACAGAATCTACCAAACACACACATATCAAGCAAGCTAGGCAGATAGTGCGCTGTACTTTTGGTATGTATCTGTATAAGCCACTTGCTTGGCCGAGAGGGAAGTCAAAATGGCTTCACGTTGGGCGATTTGGCTGATGATCCTCTTGATGGCGGTCAGGAGATCCGACCAACCAACCAAAGGGCGATTCGGCTGTCCTCGGACTTCCACGCAACTGTGCGCGAGCCTGCGGCCCGCCCAAGCCGGCCAAACGATGCAGAAAGCGCCGGATTGGGGACAAAGACAGGACAGAAGCGGACCCGTTCAACGCTGCCATCAAGATCTAAGTTCAGGGTCCAGATGAAAAACAGACCCAATGGCGGCGGCCACCGGGTTCGGGCCGACTACCTGCGTCAATCTTGTGTAAGTCTCGAGGAAAAAATCTTGCTCCGCGCAGGAAAACAGGTTCGAGACTACATGCATACGCTAGATCAAACCTCGGAGCCACCAACATCGATGCTCCGGGCAAATCCGCAGCAATCCGGACTTGGCAACGGAGAAGAGTCGCGACATCGTGGTCAGAAGCCAGGCCAGTTTCGCCGAAAAGAACCGCGCGTTTCCGGTGCATTGCGGCTTACCTTAGGCGCCACACCCTCGTGGCTCATGCATCGATATTTATTTTGAGTTCCGTTCTGCCCCATTTGAAGGAAAACTCTACTTCGTGAAGCATCTTTTGTACTTGGAGGAAAAGTTCTGGACCCTCTCGACAACACGGTCGGTCATGAGCGGAATTTGTGTGACAAGAAATTATCAAAGACAGACAAAATAACCCCTTTGTAGGTCACGAGCAGAAAGAAGCTCGCCAAAGCATGACCTGCAAGCAGCTTGGACCATGGAGATGGCCCATGGAGCAAAGCCGGCTCGTCTGAATTAGGCAAGTATGCTTCTTTTTCATCTTTGCTTGAATTGTGATGGGGGTCTTTGGGGGGAAAAGTTGCTTAGAATTGTGGGATGGGCTTTATAAATAGGTTACAGAAGAAGTGTCGATGTCTTATGGGCAATCATTGTCAAACACCCCCGCGGAGTTAAGGTGCGATCTCCTGCGATCCGGTCGACGCGGATGCAGATCCGCGCAGGGATGATCCGAGCTGGGAATTGCAAACCCATCACATCTCTGTCTTGATGAGATCAGAGGCTTTTGAGAGACGGGACCACATACTGCATAGTTAGTAGAATTGATCTTGATGTCAATTGCAAGACGAGACCGGAAACATGAACTCGCTCTGTGAATTCAAGTCCTCGAGTATGTTGTTTAAACTTGATGCCAATTCATCGCAAGTCAAACTCATCGAGCAACCGATTCCAGTAACTCGACTACATGTACCCATGCCAGCCTACCCTTGACAACAACATGCTTGAAGTTGCACATGCCTTGCTCATGACTCAATCAACCTATAATACAGCATCACTTAGAAACCAATCAGTAATCACTGATCCATTCTCCCTCGTCCAAACTTCCAACGCATGGTTCGCCAAGCCAACCACCCCCAAGAACCAACCATGCCTGCCCCCTTCCTAGGCGAACATCGACTGACACAGGGCTGACGGGAAACCGGTGGGGAAATCGGGCGGGGACTTCGGCAACGGGAAATCGGACCTTGGCCACGACTTGCTCACATAGCCATTTTAGAGTTTGATTCCCTTGCAACTTCGACTCCCCAAGACTCGTTATTTTCCGCTGTCGCCAGGCCCCCTTATTAGTTTGTGCCAAGACCCCTTGAGTACCCATTACCCTGCCAAGATGATCGTGGAGTTATGAGTTCAGCAAGACAATAATAGCATGTCCTAAAAGGAGGCTATGTTTCTGAGAATAGTAGAACTCCGCAATCCCAAGTTGGACTCCATCGAAATGGGGCAGGATGTCGACGACGGGGAGAAGACCGCAAGTTCCGCAACAGCATAAAGACAGAGTCTTTGGCACTTGGAAGGTGAATCCTCTCAGCAGTTTGAGAGCTCACTGCCTTTCCATTCCTTCAGATTCCCAAGCAGACGATTTCATTATCGTTCTTACGCTCCTTTACACTCTTTCAAATTCGTGTTACTTCATGCGACTCTAGACTTTCTTTTGCAACTGAATTCAAGACTTCAATCATCATGTCCTCCCGCCGAGGCCCCGCAGGATTCTCTCTCCTCCAAATTGTCCTTCTCTGCTTCCTAGCCATCCAACTCGCTTCCGCCGTCCCCGGTCCTCTCCTCCAAGACCGAAACCGGCACTCCCTTCAACACCGTCAGCCAAATGGGGGCTCCGCCCCAGCCGCAAAGCCCGCTCCCGCGCCTAAACCAGCTCCAGCTCCAGCCCCGGCCCCAGCTCCAGCCCCGGCTCCGGCTCCGGCTCCCAACCCCGCACCAGCCCCAGCCCCAGCTCCCAAACCCGCCCCGAAACCAGCCCCAAAGACAGGCGGCACCACAACACCCCCGGTAATAGACTCCGTAGCCGCAGCAGCAGCCTACGTGATCCCGCCCCCAAAAGACAAGGGGATGTTCTGGTCCGGCATCCCCTTCTCAAAGTCCCAAGAAGCAGCCACGCAAAACGGCCTCAAAACCCTCGAGCAATCCGTCCCATCCTCAATCACATCCCACCCCGACGCCGTCCCGAAAACAGTCAACAACCCTATCTTCTGGGACCGCTTCTCGCAAGCCTACTCCGACACCCTCGTCTCCCAAAAACACACAACCGTGACTGTCGCTCTACGCGCGCCGAATAAAGTCCTAACCGGGCCTTCTGATCCCTTCACTGACGGGAGGATGGTGCAGAGGTCAGATTGGGCTGAGATTGAATTTCCGACGATGCAGAAGGCTGGGATAAAAGTCATGGCGATACATCCGATCGAGGACACGGGGAAGACCTCGGACGCGTACGAGATCTGGCCCAAGGACCAGGGGTATTTGTGGCAGGCAAGGCACGGCGGGGTGACGCAGGCTCCTCAGAGGAAGATGGCGAGGGATGAGAAGTATGCCGCCAGGGCTGGCTTTTGGGGTTAGCGGTCGCGTCGGCGGGGAGGGAGATGTCGTCTTGTAGAGCGTGTGAGTGCGTTTGTCCTAGGATGCAGTAGATGAGTTACGAAGCAACGTGCGATGGCTTTTTCTGCGTTCCATTGAAAGGTTCTGGATAACTTGATCCTCTCCAGCACTCATGGTGTCGCTCGACAAATTGATGGAAAAGGTATACCGGACGAGTCCACTGTTCAAAGGCACCCTGGAGCAGACTCTCTCTAGACCTAGGGCCCATGGGGTAACCAGAACAGTAGACAGATCGCAGGACAACTACCAGGATGGTTTCAACAAGAAGCCAGTCAATTGGAATCTATTCTAACAGCTGAGCAAATGAGAGCCATGGAAGCTGGTTTGACATCCTGGGCAAAGGCCTGATGTCATGACCATTCAAAGAATTCTAAGAAAGATGGAGTGGATAGTATCACAGAACAAAGGAATGAACGAACGTCAAAATCTTTTTGATCGTGACTAGTATCCTTGTTGCTGTGCTCGTCATCGCCCATCGTTCTGGTTTCCAGAACACCCATGGCATGATCTTCACAGGGGCAAGGTCACATCACAGAAACAATGGTCTAGTAGCAATTCAATTCAATTCAGTTCAATTGGCGGCCCTTTTTGGTGAGCGACACCCTACCTAACTCCAAATGGAATTCGCCATCCTTGTAGAATTCACAATGCCAAACCTGAAGACATGAAACTTCGTACCTTGTAGAAACCTTCTGCCCATACAGCGGTATATAAGCTTGCTCCGTTCGCTACAGCACGACAAAATCATCCTACATCTTGACGCGAAAGAGGTAACGCAGCCGAACTTGAGAAATATCGTACACAATGTACTCGTTGTACATGAGACTGGCTCCGGAGACCTGGGTGTCACCCGGTCGCACAGTAGTGTCAGGCTGGGCAAGTTTGTTAGCAACATAACAATTTCGTGACATCGACGCGAAGGCTTACCATCTTGATGCCCTGGAGAGACGGGTGGACAGAGCCTGCATCCATCCACTTGCTGGGGCCTGTTCTTCCTTGGCCCCAAGTCGACAGCATACCACCAGCCTTGGCGGTGTCACCTGCATGGTAGCTCGCGTTGGTAAGCTTCTGGATCGGGTCACCAAGCTCGGCCTCACAGAGCAGGAGCAGAGCCTCGCCGTTGGAGTGGTAAGCAGCGCAGTAGTTTGCCGACTTGGTCGACATATCAGCAAGATAAATGCCCTTTCCGAACATGTAGCCGGTTGCGGGGGCTTCAGGAGGGGCGATTCGCAGACCCTGACTAAGGATACCGCCGAAGTTCGTCACTCGAGAGCCGTGCCACAGAAGGCGGCGGTCGGATGAGACAGTCATTTTGTTGTTCTGGAAACGATCTAGCTCGCCTTTCCGCTCAATGCGGAAGATCTGCTGGACCTTGTAGTTGATGCCGTGGGTGTGGCCCTTGGAGCCATTGAGGTAATCGGAGAGCATCGTGAACTCCTGGCTCTTGTGATCAAGAGTGGTCATCTCCTCCATGCCGAGGGTCTGGAACTGTCTGTCGGCAGGGTGGACATCGAAGACCTTGCGATCAACCTTCATAAGGTCGTTGGCAACCTTCATGTCAGACAAGCTGTCAAGCAGGTCCAGCTCCTGCTTCAGCATGGGTCCCTCCCGGAGGATGGGCGGGCGCTGTCGGCCAAAGGCGTGCGGGATGAGGGTGTAGTACAAGTTGGACAGATGCTCAGTCGCAGCCGGGACGGTCATGGAGTACTTGGAGTCCGCAAGGGAGGGGTCGGCAAACAGGGCACTGAGATCCTTGAGGGCCTGGAAGCCTCGAGTAATAGTCGCCTTGCTAAGCTTTCCGAGCGGGAGCTTGTTGGCGTCGTAGTTCATGGACGACATGGCCTGGGCGAAGTAACCCATGTTGAAAATGAGGCCCATCAACTCTTCAACCGGCTTGTCGAGGGTGCACATCGCGGGCTTCTGTTCCTCCTCCTCGTCGTCTTCGTTCTTGATGGCGTCGTCGGCATCATCATCCGAGTCTTGATCGTAGCTGCGCTCAATAAAGGCGTACTTCTTGGGCTTGGGATCGTCACCGCGGTTGGCCCAGGCCAGACCGCTCTTGTCCCTGAATTTCTTGTCAAACTGCCTCAGGGCGTCATCCAGAGAGCCGCCGCCGAGGACGGCGTGCGTGCCGGACTCGCCGACCCTGCCCCAGCGAGTCCAAGTCAGATAGGTCGAGCCATTTTGGATGAGCTGGAAAAATCAGTTAGTGTCCGATTTCACATGGGCGTGCATCTCCAGGATTGCTGTCAGCTCAAACATACCTGAACACGGTAGAACTTGTTGTTGTTGTTCGACGCGTTGGTCTGGTTGAGAGACGCGTCGTAGATGACGCCGTCGGGGGCGATGTAGACGGTTCCGGGGATGTTGCAGCCCTCATCCAAGGGAATGAAAAGGCTCTTGGACTTGGCAACCTGGCCGCTGCCAGGCTTCTTCTTCGTGTCGACCTCGGTGTCCTCGTCGTCAGCATCATCATCGACCGGGGCGGCCTTTCGCTTTTTGCCATTGTTGGCCTTCTGCTTCTTGGGCTCTGGCTGAGCGTCGCTCTCGTTGTCCGATTGAGCGGCATCCTTGGTGCGCTTCTTGCGCGATCCATTCGCCTTGGGGGCGGCGGTGGCAGGCTGGGCAGCTTGAGAATGGGACGCGTCAGGCTGAGCAGCGGTCTGAGAAGAAGCTCCGTTCTTTTTGGCAGCAGCAGGAGCCTTCTTCTTGGGAGCCGCTTGCTTCGGCTGTGCGCCGAAGATGAAGTCGTCCTCGGCGACCTTGGATCCCTTGGCATCACATTCCTCGGCCCACTCAAGACTGACGATGGGAAGGTCGTTCTTTCGGGCGGCAACAACCTTGGAGGTGTTTCCGTCGAAGTCGAATTGAGTGGTAATGAGGTGAGTCGTCCTCTTCGTGATGGACTTTGCGATACCGGCGCCCAGGGACGTCAGGAACTCCTCGATCTCGGCGCGCTTCTTCTCGAAAGTGCCGCTAATGGCGATAACGAGCCCGTCCAACGGCTGCGCTGCAGGGGCCGCTGGCGGCGGCGTTGCAGCAGCTGCGGCAGCAGCTGCTGTTCTGCCCGATCTTCTGGGGGGCATTGTGGGCTGTGGGTGGGGGGATGGTGCTCTGCAGTCTGTGTTTGTGAGGTCACTGCTGAGGGGAAAAGATGGGGTGACAGGGAGGAAGCGAGACTCTCGTAGGGTAGTCGTTGCGACGAAACCGAGCCGAGTCGATCGCAGTAATTGACGAGATTGTAGGGTTGAAAAAAGTGTCGACGGGAAATGGAATTGGGATTGTCGAGAGAGAGAAATGGAAGGCGTTTTATTTTGGTTTCTTCCTTCCCCCTGGATTTGCTGTGCCGTCAGCCCATCGCGCAGGAAAGTACCACACAGGGGAAGGTGAGAGGCGCGCTACACGCTTTGCGCCCAAGACAACAAGGTACCGCTGTAGTCTGTTGTATCTCCGTAGGCACCAACGCCGCTGGTGCCTGGCGCACGTACCCTTGGTGCCGATCAAGGTCGTCGCGTGTTCACGTGCCTACCCACGTTGGTCCTTCCGTCGCAGGCAGGAACGCTGGAGCTATGGGACCACGGGGAGAACCGCTGCGTACCTGCCTAATTGTTCCTGGGATTGTGTACCTAGGTACCTCCATCATGATGCATTTCCGGACGCCGAGGTTGAGCAGAAGGCAAGGGCATAGAATAGCCGTATGGCTTCACTGGTGAGTTCCATTTGGTGCCATCGATAGGTGCCAGGGGGATAGCTGCCTAAACAGTGGGCTCCCATTCGAAAATATCAAGGTCAGGCCCAGGATGAATCAATTCAAACCTCATCAGTGCAAGAGAGTGGGCAACCAGGGGCACGCAAAAAATGCAATTGGCTACGTTAATTCGGATTTCCTGTCTGCTCCTGAGCCATACCCGGTACCCATCAAAACATCATCGCGGGGTCAAAACCGTACGCCTCAAACATCAACATGTCCTCAAGGTCCTCCAGCGTGTTCATCAAATCCCCTTGGTAATAGCCCGCATCGATATCTATCATGGCTAGGCAATGAAGTATTCATCAGCAGTTGTGCTTTTATGCGCCGTCATTCTTCTTCATCGTCTGATTCATCAACTGACAAGGGGATGTTAGAACGGGAGGGTGGGACGTAGAAGGGCTCGTAAAGCTGGGGATCTGGGCATACTCACCGTCCATTAAGTCATCAGCGCTCTCGAGAGAGTCGTCGACGTCGTCGTCATTGTCGTTTTCCTCCGAGTCTGATTCTGGCTCTGGGGGTGCCTCAACCTTGACCCGCGCCGCCAGCTCCCCGACGTAGTGCTTCCAGTCGATGCCTGTGTACTCTTGTACCATCAACTTCTCATCCGGCGGGCCGTCCTTCCGGTGGAACCAGGCTCTGGTTTGCGTAAACAACGTACGCTGGTTAGGCTGCCCGATCTTGATGTGATCCAGCTCGAGATGAGGTATCTCGCGCAAAGCCTTGAGCGTTTGAGCCCACAGGTTGGTTCGGAGGAGGTCTCGCGCATTTGGATCCTCGGCTGCTTTGTTCCAGAGCGTGACTCTCCACAGCTCCAGCCTCTTGAGGGACGGGGCGAATTTCCGTATGGCGTTGAGGAGAGCCTTCGGAGCGAGATCGATGAAGCCCAGATTGAGCTCCTCGAGATGTGGGAAGGCAACTGGGGGCGCTGGGTGCAGAAGGGGGCTATCGGAGGGAGTTGCCGGTACGGGATCATGGGGAACGGGCGTCCCCAACCAATGGATGAAGTCCTCCACGGGCTCCATCACACCAGTTCTGATGGGGTGGAAGTTCAGCCGGAGGTGCTTAAGATTGGGCAGGTAGCCCAAGAAGTGACGCAAAAGGTAGTCGTGTTGCGGCCTTGAGCCTCCCGTCGTGGTGCGGCCGGGACCACTTCCGACGTTAACGACCACCATGAGAGTCTCGAGACCTTCCAGCACAGGGGCGACCTTGGGTTTGAGGTAATTTGGAAAGAGGTTAAAACCATCGTCGCTAGGAACACCATCTTTCTTCCGCAAGTACTCGAATGCCTTGGGTCGGGCGCCGGCATTGCCCAGGGCGGTGAACAAGGTGATGATGACCTTATTGGCATACTGCTGGGCCTCTTCAAGATTGGTGTTGCGAAGAAGGTCGACCCCGGTCTCCTTCCAAAGGGTCGTGGCCCCGTAACTCGACCATGATGCATGGTTGCCATCACGCTTTTGTCGCTCTCTGGAGTTGTAGTCGCGGATGCCGACCGTGTGCAGGTTCTTGAGATTCCGGAAAGCCTCGGCCAGCATGGCGACATCCTGGCCGCTGTGGACGAGAGTGAGGTGGTCGGCATGGGCTTTGCGGTAGCGGTTCGCGCGGACCTCCTGGCCGGAGCTGAAGTACTGGCGGGGAAAGCAGTTGAGCCCGATGATGACGTGGTCGAGGCAATCACTCAGCCGCGACTTGCTGATGCCGACGAGGGCCTGCAGACTGTCCTCGGTGAGCATGAACTGGCGCTTTGTGAAGAACTCTCTCATGAAGGTGTTGAACAGTGACTGCTCGATCGAGCGGCAGGTCAAGCGCAAGTTGCCGAGCTCCGGTGTGGTGAGGCTGGAGGAGATGCGTAGGAGGACCTCCAGAGGGATCTTGTTGAAGTCCGAAGCGGCCTGGGGGTCTGACGGCGCAGCTATCGTCGGAGCAGCTGTTGTCGGCAACGCCGACGGCGACGATGTTGGTTGCGACATGATGCAGTCTATTGGTGTCAGTGGAATGATGATATGGACGATACGTGATGTGGGGCGAATCACCGAGAGTTGGATTGCTGAGAACAACGACGAAGCAAGGATTGGATGGCGATCGCGATGAAAGGTCGAGCTGCGATGCTACTGCTGCAGGTAGGAAGGAGTGGTGAGTGCTCCTTGCCCTGAGCTCTGAGGGAGACAAAGTAATAAAGGAAGGTGACTTGGCAGAGTGAGGTTGGAAGCTCTAGCTCTAGGCAGGCACGACCTCGAGAAGCGGGGCGTGGAGGCAGTCGCAGCAAACAGTGCGAGTGCAACGGCAACACTGAAGCGTTTGATGCTGAAGATTGGTGGCTGGACTCGATGCTGGTGAATGGAGATAGTACCTACGTAGGTGGGATGCACTGAGCCGCGTCGTGATTCAAGTTGGTCTCGCCACATCCAATCGTTGCGTGTTGTGTTGAGCCACTGCCTCCAGGTTGCTCCTGTCTGGCGTTCGGTCACTGGTGATCCTATTTCGGTGAGGTGTGGGTAAGGAAGTTGGGAGGTAGGTACCTTAGAAGCCCTGCTGCAACAAGCATCACCAGCCGCTGATTGGCTCGTGAGCACTGCCGGCCCGTAGCTGATCAAGGCGGGCACAGGGCTCGAAGCTGCTGACACTTCGAGGAGCTTGGGCCACATGGCGACTGTCCCCTTTTCCCGTCGATGCTACGTGCCTTCCTTGAAAGATACGTACCTGCCTGGTATTGTTTCCTGCCAGCAAGAACACAATTGACTATTTGTCCTATCATCTCGACCTTGGACTACTCGCATCTTGCTTTGCAGTCTTCATTTCCTCTTCAGTCGGTAATTCAATTCGCTGCGAGCTGGTGTTTTCCTCGATGCATCATGGCCCCTAAGTAAAGGGTACAGGTGATGTCCCTGCAGCAACTTCATTGCTCTAGGCTGCAGCCCCACATATTTCAGAGTCCAATTGACGCTAGTCCAGACACGGAAGATAACCATATTTCCGTGTTCAATTCCGATTTTTCTCAAGCCTCAGGGCACTGAGGTCAGTGCAAAGTTAACTTGCCAATATTGAAATTTCGTCAGGGTTTGTCTCGCACGCAATAAGTATTGCGGCAGAACCTAATACTGACCACCTACGTAATACCTGCCGAGGTACATTGTTCACCTGTCGGTCGGCAAAAAGCTCATCATGTAATTAGGTAGGTAGATACCGGCACACCTCCCATCCACTCTGGTCGGCTTACCTAATTAAGCTTTTGGCCCCGGCGCGCGGAAGATTCCCGGGCTGCAAAAAATAGCCGTTGAAAAGGGAAAGAAAAGGGGGCAGGCGAAAATCACTAAAAACAGCCGATGGGATAAAAGCTTTCTTTCAGTAAAGTCCGCGGGCAGACATGGGCATCCTTCCACAAAGTTTAGAGGTTATTGCAGATGGCTCAACACCTTAATTCATCGTCGCTCTCAAAGTCCGCTGCAGAACAACGGCCTCGAAAGCAAAGGCCTTGTTTCCCACACCTTGCTTTTTCAAGGGGCAAACCACCGCCCGCCCAACGCCCGAACGTCAACAGGGCGTCAAATGAGGTCAATTGTTTGCTTTGCGACTTGAAACAGGCCCTGGGCGTCGCTCCTTGCGGAGAACCGTCGTCTGTTCTCTCGGAATCAACCGGTCAAAGTCGCATCGCGTCGGGAAGCCAAGACCGCGGGCGACGACAGGATCGCCGTCGGTTCGTCCAGCCGTCGAGACTGAGAGTCGGCGGCGTCTCAGCTTTATGGCCTGGGACATCGTTCATGGTTTATTTCAACGTCGTGCGGCCGTCGATTCGCCACCGACCATTGAGACCAAGGAGCAGCCAGCGTAGCTATTGACCAGCAGTTCCCAGGCGGCCCCGATCCATCCCATTTGTCCGCTTGGAAACCGTGACTCGTCTGAAGTCTAATAAAAGTCTAATGCAGATAGATTGCAGCAATCGCCAAGTTATTATTTAACTGCGAACCCCTCCCGCGTATGGCCTCAGATTGCGCAATATCGCCCATCGCCAGGCATCTCTGCAGAAGACCGAGAGCGGCCGCGGTGCAGTTGGTGGGAATCGAAAGACGATTGTCGCTCTCGTCGTCTCCCCTGAGTAGTTTGTCCGGCTCGGCGTGCCTCCACCGGGCGTCAATCATGGCTCCGAGTCCGGGTCTCCCAGGAGGCCAACAACTGAATCAGACCAGACGAGCGCACGCAGCGTCGCATCCGACGTGGGGCTGTTTGTTGGTGTCGAGCAGGATGCAGAGATGAAGGAAGAGGCGAAAAGACATGGACGCAGGCGATGCCCACATCACGCCAAAGTGGTACCTGGACAGGCGAAATTCGAGTCTTCCTTTCTGCTTTTCCGGCGCATGGTTGCTCGGTGTACACTGTACCTGCGGCCAATGGACCCATAAGTTTAAACTGAAGGAGAAGGTGCGCCTGGGATGCGCTTACTGCACATCTTGGGGACCTTGCAGTCAGTGCAGCGCCTGCCTTGCGCCTGCCTTCAATCATCCTGAAGCGTGCCAAGACACCGCCAAGACGCGACGCGTGGAGCCGCAACGAGCGCTGTCGTCCTTCACTGGCTCCGGCCGCTATTTTTCCATACTCCGGCCGCCACCGGCGGAGATGACCACCGGGGTCGCGATGCGACGGTACTTGGCGCCAAACAAGCTTCCACCAGTTGAAGGACGGCCGGCTGATAGTCGCGGGGTAGAATCACCGACATGGTCGCAATGGGGCGCCGGTTCCTGGATCTTGCGCGTCCCCGGTCCTCGCCCCTCTTTGGCCCCGGCCCCGGCCCAGGAAGGACAGGCCGCTTGCGCCATGCAGGACAAGACTAAGCAACATTACCATGTAGTATTGCTCTCTCTGGAGTCTGCAGACCCCTCGTTCTCGCGTCTGGCCATCCTCATTTGCTGTTGGTGCTATCTGGAATCCTGGATGGTCACTTTTACGGAGTGAAAGTCCAGCAAGAGTCAGGAGTAATCCGTATGAGCGAGGACTAACTCCCATCCCTTCCTTCACTACCGGATCCAGAGTGAATGTTGCGCTTCCTCCTCCCCCCCCCCACACCATCGCCCCTAATCACCCCGACCCTCCCGGCACTCCAAGACTCAAGCAATAGGCAATGTAGAGAGCGGTGCCGACCCGGCTTGGTCCCGATCTCGATATAAAGACCATGTCCCCCCAACCGTAGACCACCCTCGGCCCAGCTTGGCGACTCAGCTTCGGTTCCTCACGCTGCCGTCACTCTCAGTCCTTACCCGTCCGGCCTCCGTCTGTCTCTTCTCAAACCAAGTCACTCTTTAACGACAAACACCCCAAGCAAGATGAAGTCTGTCCTCTTCTTCGCGACCGCCGCCGCGGCCGCCGGCCCCTACCTGGCCTGGACCGCCGACTCGTTCACCCAGCACGAGATCGACAACAAGAAGCCGTTCCACTACACCAAGGCCGTCCTCTACGACGGCTTCGAGGCCGCCTACGAGCTGACCAAGAACGAGACCCTCGCCGAGTGGTACCGCGGCCGCATCGACGAGCGCGTCGTCCTCGCCAACGGCTCCATCGCCAACTGGAAGCCCGAGCACTACTCCCTCGACGAATACCGCATCGGCAACAACATCCTCTGGTGGTACGAGCGCACCGGCGAGGCCAAGTACAAGAAGGCCGCCTCCATCATCCGCGAGCAGCTCAACCGCCACCCCCGCACCGACGAGGGCGGCTTCGTCCACCGCTCCCCCATCTACGACCACCAGATGTGGCTCGACGGCATCTTCATGGCCGACACCTTCTACGCCAAGTGGACCTCCCTCTTCGACAAGAAGAACGCCACCGCCTGGGACGACATCGTCAACCAGTTCGACATCATCGACCGCCGCACCCGCAACACCACCCTCAACCTGCTCTACCACGGCTTCGACGAGGCCAAGCAGCAGGTCTGGGCCAACCAGGTCAACGGCGCCTCCCCGCTCATCTGGTCCCGCGCCGTCGGCTGGTACGCCGTCGCCCTGCTCGAGGTCATCCAGCTCCTCCCCAAGGGCCACCCGGGCGTCGAGAAGCTGACCAACTACTTCGTCACCCTCGCCGACGGCCTCAAGAACTCCCAGGACAAGTCCGGCGGCTGGTACCTCATCATGGACCCCCAGTACGTCGCCAACCCGGCCAATTACATCGAGTCCTCCGCCTCCGCCCTCTTCGTCTTCTCCTGGCTCAAGGGCATCAAGCTCGGGCTCATCCCGGAGGGCAAATACTTCCCCGCCGCCGCCAAGGGCTACCAGAAGCTCACCGACTTCGTCACCGAGAACGCCAACGGCACCGTCAACTGGGAGGGCACCGTCGAGGTCGGCTCGCTCAACAGCGACGCCAGCTTCGAGTACTACACCGAGGTTCCCCTCGCCGCCAACGACTACAAGGGCGTCGGCCCCTGGATGTTCGCCTCGTACGAGTGGGAGACGTACAACCAGACCAAGATCCCCGGCCGCGCCAACCCCCGCCCCGGCCAGCACGCCCGCCAGTTCAACCGCCGCCTCAAGACCTACTACTAGGCGACGATGTGCTTCCCCGAGGCTGGGATGAAGAGCTAGGCTTTGCGAGACGTAAAAAAAGTTTTACGGCCGGGCTTGCATGTACATGATTTATTGGTTAATTTCTCAGTCCTCGTCTCGTGGCGTTGTACATCTTTAGACATTATATGAACATAGATTCGTTACCACGCCTGCTTATCATTCCGCATGGATCGGCCCTTGTTGCGTGGTGAATGTTTATTAATCAAGCGCTCGTCGATCATCACACAATCGCAGTACGACTCCGATCCTCGATGACGCATGAACGTTAACCATATTCCATTCACCGTCGATCGTTTCACATAGAACCAGCTCACTTACCCACACCCACGCGAACCACGGACTCGGGCCCCGACCAGAAGCTCAAGGCTCCGAAGGCCTTCCAGGCCCGAATCGACGATACTTTCCGCGTCAATGAACAGAACCCAACTCAACTCAAGGAGAGACCCTGAAACGCTTGAGTCGGACAGGCTTGCACCCCGTCGCTCGCGGGATGGATGCCGCGCCTGCCGCGCCTTCCGCGGAGCCGGTACGATTCGCACGAGGGCTACCCCGGACGCCCGGAGTGCGGCCCCGAAGGTGTTGACTGCGTCCGCCCGGAGAACGGAGCCGGGAGCCTTGTTGTTCCTGTATACACGATGACCTACGATTTAGAGAGAAGCGGGTTCGAGAGTGGACACACCTATCTAATCAAAAGCTATAAATGGCGGTATCTCGATGCGTTACGAGAAAGTGTACCTGAAGTAAGTAGGGGTCTGGAACAGTGAGGCATCCGGAACAGTGAGGGACATGGAACAGCGAGCGAGGTGGCTGTTGAGAGGGGTAGAGACTGCAAGGCCGATCCACGGTGGATGGGGAACTTGACGCTGTGTAACGACAAGGCTGGAAACCTCAGGCAAGTGCACCCGAAGACCTCACTACTGCTCGACACCGGCAAATGAGACGACCAAGAGTGGCAGTGTAGAATTGTCACTCAGCCATTTCTGCGACCTGGTACGGGTATCCACCGGGAAAAGACAGAAGCCGGATGATGAGTTGCCAGTTAATATAGCCCAATAGCGGGATGAGGTGCGAAGATAGCAAGCGGCAGCAGTAAGGCGGGACCTGGATTCGACCGGAACGTGGCAGCAGCGGCACCGTGGCGAGGCCTCCAAGGGGATACTGCTGGTTCGTGTGATTCAAGGTATAGTGGCTTAGCGATTCACATAAGACGAATCAGCAACAGAGACGTA
>WIGO01000114.1:17593-120419 GCA_014235945.1 Colletotrichum plurivorum
AGGCGACAGAGACGTAGGCGACAGAGACGTAGGCGACAGAGACGTAGGCGACAGAGACGTAGGCGACAGAGACGTAGGCGACAGAGACGTAGGGAGTAGGCCCAGCCTTTTCCGAAGGAACACTCGCCTCGCGGCGGCACAGGTACTATGCAGGTGGTACTGTCGTACGTGTCTTCAGCCCCTGGGCTGACTGCACACCATCCGCGAACAGACTGTTGTCTGCCTTGCTCGTTACGCAGGGAAGGCGGCAGTATGCTCCTTGAACGGCAGGTGTGCGGGCACCTTTGCCGCTTGAACACCGTGCAAGTCCCATAGGTTTGGTTAGGTATGGTCGGTTTGTCCAGGCAGTCTCCCTAGTATCACACCCTAGGGCTTGGCTAGAACCAAGTTAGGGAAACGCTCGATCGTCTTACGGACGAGTACAAGGACCACCTGCCAAGGTTGAGAAACGGAGAGTCTGGCATTGAGTTTTTCAAGGCAATCGCTCGCGATAACGGACATACTCCCGACCAGGGTAACAGTCCACAAGCTTATGTGCAATCTAATTGGGAAACTGGGCAATGATTGTATCATTTCTAGTTTTTCCAACGGCGTGCGAGTCCTTGCCTGCCTCTCTGCTGGACTATAGCTTCCCTATAGGTTGTTTGGCTGGTAAAGGCGAGGCGTTTTATGGGTTACCCAAGGCTGGTCATTGAGACAAGCTGAGTCTAGATTTACCTTATCAAAGTGTTACAAGCGTCCAATCGGGAGAACGGACGAGACTGAGTCCATCCTCCATCAATTTATCATTGATACGTGGTGAAGTTCAGAAGCGGTGTCTGTTGTGTTCAGTAGTAGCATCCGTGATCGATATAATAGGTCTTGAGCCCGCTCCCTCAGTCCCGCTCTCTACGGGTAATCCAAGCTTTATTATGGATGTTGTGGGTGTCCTTTTCACTGAACCACCGCCGACACCACCTCCCAGAAGCATATTCCATGTTCAATCCCTTATGGAGGACGTGCATGATTTGCCCCGAAACGCGCCTCACGACGAAAGTCTTCAGAGGCGAGGTTCGGGGCCAACTTCGGAACATTCGATTAAACCCTTTGTGGGTTGCTCTTCGCCATCGGAACAGTCTCGACCGCAGACTCCATCGGCACCCCACATCACTCCGTCTCTGACTGTAGCACATGGCCCGACAGCACTGGACGGCCAACCCCTCGTCAACCAGGATGAGGAAAGACCGTTCCTGTCATGGTCTTGTGAGGATGTTGACGCTGAGCCCCAGGAAGATGAAGGGATACCTACAAGGAGCGTTACAATCCAACGAAAGCCTGTCGCTACTCATACAAGCGCCCAAAAAGTTCACCAAGACCTGGATGAAAGTACTTTACAATCAACAGGCTCCATCACCGAGAATACAGCCGTCTCAATTGCTGTCAAGCCCCTCTGGAGGGTATGGGCGCTTGAACTGGTCTGCATCCTCCTAAGCGTTCTGCTCTTCGTCGGTAAGACATCGTTGTTATTGCTGTGTCAGCGTCTACTCATACTAACGCTCTACAGTCATTATACTCGTCCTCTTTATATCGAACAACGGACCACTACCGGAATGGCCACTGGGAATCACGTTGAATACATTCCTTGCACTCTTCGCCACCCTCGCAAAAGCTGCGTTTATGATACCGGTCTCCGTTGCTCTCAGCCAGACACAGTGGGCCTGGTTGAACCAGGACGGTATGAATCCGCGGCCGCTCTATGATCTTGACGTTATCGACCAAGCAAGCAGAGGAGCCTGGGGATCCATAGTGCTGCTGTGGCGGTTTCGATTACGGCATTTTGTGGCCCTCGGAGCACTCCTAGTTTCTATTAGTGCCCTGATATCACCAGTTACACAACAAGCCATCAACTACGATATGCAAGCTACTCCAGTCAGGGAAGAAGCCAACACGCAGGTTATTCTGAACATTACGGCACCTCGAGATCAATTAAAGCCAGCAGCCCGTCAAGCTGCGTTTGTGGCTACCTTTTACGATTCTTCTTGGTTCACCGAACCACTTCCCTACGCCGCCGTCACCACCGGTGGAGTGTTCTGCTCCACAACCAACTGTACATTCAACAAATACCATTCTCTTGGCGTTTGCGTAAAGTTGGCCAATATTTCCTCCCACCTGAGAGTTGAGGAGTTTGAAGGTCCAAACGAACTCGATAACAACTTGTGGGTGTTCGGGGGTGAGCTTGCTCCCGATAGCAAGGTATGGAAGGCTTCCCTCCCCGGTGGCTACTACATGGCTCATCAAGGCAAAATGTCACTATATACCGACATGTTACTTGGAAACCAGACCTTTGGGTTCCAAGATAACCCTTCTCTGCAAAAGGCAAGGATTGCTTCTTTTGCCTTAATTCACACCACTCCAGTAATTTACAACAAGACCTGGTGGGAAACGGCCAACAAAACAGAACCCACGGATGCGGAATTTACGGATCATATCGAGAGCTTCCGACACGACGCCATGGAGATTCTTTTTCACCTCTGCGTTCACACGTATGACACGGAAATTCGTATGGGTATAGAAAGTACTCAAGTAGTCGATTCGTTGGCCGCGCCGATCGACCAAGATGGCCATCCGTTTCTCAACATGTCTTGCGACTCCATGGTTTATGCCCGTTCCACCGTTTGCCGTCAAAACCAAGCTCGATGGAACGACACCCTTTATCTCGAAGGCCCGGTCGGAAATTCTTCCGGTCACGTCAATTGGACCAAGGAGGAGGTTTTCAGCGCGAACTACCACGCCATGGAAGATTTGGCTCGCGGACTGAGGGGCTTTCTCGCGGGGTACGCAGTCGCCCACAAGAGCCCTAGAGCTAACGACTATGGCATGTTTAACCACGGTTTCGAATTCATCATGGCACTTCATCGATTGGTTCTTTTCACGAGGAGAAACATGGGCAATCTGGATGTTCGCGCAGCTTGTCTGCAGAATATTTACCAGAACGTTGCAACCAGTTTGTCAGCATCGTATGTACAACCCTCCAAAGACTACCACTCCCCCTTGTTTTCTACTTCCTGTCAACATCATGAGCAGGCCAGATTCCTTTCTGAACATATGGCTAACTTCGAACTCCTCAACGTGAGATTCCGCGCAGGCAGACCCGGACTTGAAAAGTTCACACAGTCCGCGTTTAATGTCACCGGGGAGGCCAGGAGGGACATCCCCCACGTTAGAGTGACGTGGGGTTGGATCTCACTGCTCGCGGCGGAGATCACTATGGCGGCACTGTTCCTTGGCCTTACGATCGTCTATAATACCGGCGGCCGGGAATCGAAGTTCCGGGATGCCAAGGGATCGTCTCTGGCTACCCTTGTCGCCCTCAGCGGGGACTGCCGCGCTGCAGCGGGCGGTGGGCTCGGGCCTGTGAGTGAGCTTGAGAGGATTGCAAAGGGCCTCAAAGTCCGGCTTCAGGCAGGCCAGATTGTGCTTGCCAAGGAGGCTGCGGATGAGACACCATGAACACAAGGAGGGAGGACGACAGTGCTGAGGGGCATCGTAGGGAAAATGCTGATGAGAGCCACGAAGCCATGTCAGGAATGAAGCATAGAAGCTTAACGAAGATGAAATGGACGACGCCGAAGAAAAGGAACGAGATTGATGATTGAAAACTGGGAGGTATTGACTTTTTGGGGGCCTCTGTTTAGTTTTACTTTTATTCTCACTCTGTTTTTTGTCCTTCAATCCCGGATCGAATTATTCGTTTCTACTCAAGTCGTTGAAACAAATACACGTTATACAGTGGCCAGCCACTGGTGTCTATATATCTCTTGAATGCTTCACAGAAGGTTGGACCGACGGAATCAACGAGACATCGGGGGTTTCTAATAACCCCAGTGAAGCTTCTTACGCAGCCTCGGTCCAAAAACCCAGAGAAGAGACGGGGACAAAACGCCCAGCAACAGGCCGACAAAGGCAATTGTAGTATTGCCCCAGCCGTAGCCCAGGGCGGAATACATACTCGGGGCGAACAGGGGGAACAAAAAAGCGGCCAGGCTC
Organism: Colletotrichum plurivorum; assembly: GCA_014235945.1. Classification (NCBI taxonomy): domain Eukaryota; kingdom Fungi; phylum Ascomycota; class Sordariomycetes; order Glomerellales; family Glomerellaceae; genus Colletotrichum; species Colletotrichum plurivorum. The sequence goes on from WIGO01000114.1 coordinate 21,620, forward strand.
CGCGGAAACTGCGAAGCAGACAGGGCACTGCTCGTGTGGTCTGGATAGGCGTCCATCACGTAGGCCTGCATGGGCATACCGGCAATCTGGATGCCCGCCATGAACAAGAAGATGCCGGCGTCGACGGCGGCCCAGTGCACGCGGTGCTCGGCAGTCCAGCCGTACAGAAAGAGGCCGAGCGGGCCGAGCATGGCGCCGGGAATGACGAGCGGCAGACGGAACTCGGGCTGGTGCTCGCCGTCGGCCGACCGCGCCACCATACGCCTATAGAGAATGTCCATAAGGGGGCCCCCGAGCTGGGAGCCGGTGATCTCGCCGGCGGCGCAGGCAATGTAGTGCAGGCCGCTGATTTCGACGGACTGGCGGTAGTGCACACTGTAGAGCTCTGCGAAGCTCGAGAGAACGATGTACAGGATTCCGTAGTTGAAGGCCGAGATGAGCGACGAGGCCTGGATGACCGGGTTGCAGGCCAGGAGGCGGAGTGGCCGGGAAAGGTTTTTGGTCAGGGTACCAAGTACAGAGTGGTGGCGATCGTTCCGCTCGTCCAGGGTCTGGTACGGCCTCGCCGTTTCACGACGCAGCTTGGCGGCGCGGCGTTTGAGGATTGTCGGGGCGTAGGTTTCGCGGAAGGTGGTGAAGCAAAAGACGACCATCAGAGCCTGGAAGATGGACGTCGACCAGAACATCCAGCGCCAGCTCGCGCGGCTCGTCATGAAGCCACCAATGATGGGGCCGACCGCAACGGCGACAAGAGGCACCACGAGATAAACGCCCAGCGACCTGCCGCGTTGGTCAGGTCGCCACACGTCGCTGAGAACACCGCCGGCGAGGGCGTAGATGGAGCTGGCGCCCAAGCCGGCAACTGCAAGAATGGCGATTAGAGAAAGCCGAGCATTGAAGGAAGGATACAGAACACAAGACCTACAGAGACGGGCGGCGATGAGAGTACCCTTGGTCGTGGCGAATCCGCACACAATGTTCCAGACGAGGAACCACACGTTGGAAGTATGCAGAACGACTCGTCGACCGTACAGCTCCGAGAGGGGCCCGATGAGAAGGGGCCCGAAAGCGGTGGCCAGAAGATATATGGACAATGACATGGCGGCTTCGGTCGGGTTCATGTCGAGTTCGGTGGCGATCAGGGGCAAGGCAGGGGCCATGATAGTTGACACCATGATGCGATTGAAACCGGTGGCAGAGAGCACGTTGGTGACGGCCCACTTTTGTCGGTCGGGCCATTGCTTGGGGTTCTCGGCATCATGAGGCTCTGCGAAGGCGACCAGGAGAGGTTCCTGGTCGTCCGACTTGGGTGCAGGAGCGATGGCGGGCATCTCGATGTCTGTCTTGGCCGGGTGAATAGCCGCATCGGCAGGTTGCCGGACGTCTTTCGTCGCCATGGTGAGTGCGACAATGGCCCAGGTCACTCTCAAGAGTCGAGAAGGAGGACTTGAACAACGGCTGGCGATGATTTGTTGCCAGTCACTAGAATAGTTTGCGTATACCTACCGTAGAGCTACCTTGGCCGTACAGCTGATGAGCGACGAGAAGAGGCCGAGGGACAGAGAATGTGTGTGAATGAGTGAGAGAGAGAAAGAGGCCAAGAGAGGAGAGGAGAGGGAGGGGGAAAGAGGTAGGTAACGGGTGAGCAACAGCGGGAAGCCGAGCTCGGGCTGGGGATCAAAACGATTTAGATCTGATAAGCAAGCCAACGATCTGATAAGCAATCCCGTTGGCTTGGGGCAGGGGGGAAGGGGGTGTGCTTGTACCTAGGTAGTTAATGTATAGGTGCATAAGCCAAACTCTGTATACAACGATACGTTCAAGGTTAAGGAAATACACCGAAACGAGTAACTACACAGTACAAGACTTCTTGCCATCTCCCCCCAACAGCAACAACGGGCGAGGGAGAAAAATGACACTTCCATCGCACAGTGAGAACGCACCCGAACTGCCAACGAGGCGGCAGGGGTGTCGAAATCCGTGCCCTACCCGCCGGTCTGCATAGTAGTAACCTGACAGGGCACAAGCATCCGCAGGTGTAGGTATGTGTAGAGAAATCCCAGGCGTCCCTGACAGTATCTGCCTCCGGATGACCGGCAACCACAAGTTGCCCAGGTGTATGTAAATGAATAGGGCGTTTACTACCTTGCATGCAGCGGTGAGCCATCCGTACACAAGCTGCCGAATGCGGAAGGAGGTTAAGCACGTCTACGGCGGGTGTTGAATCGTCAGTTTCGCACCTAGGCTGCATAGACGAATGCTAGATCTAGGCGTCGAGACGTGGAAGCATTCATATGCCACGCTCTTACAGAGTAAATACGGCTCAATTGAAGTCAATGGCCTCATCTTTGCGAAAGCACTGCGTTATTCGTTCCCAGGTCTCATCGTCTAAGGATAGGCACTTCCGCAGACCACCCCAAGTATGCACGTCTGCACCCTCCAGCTGCCCGATGGCAATGCACTCGCCTGTGAATGGCGCCCCAATCCACACTGGAGCACGTGCATCATGACGGTGGATCTTTTCATCACTCGCGACTTGTCATCCGACGCTGACCCTGGTCCAAACCTCCTGAACTTGGACCGAAATGCCCCCATCACGTCATTCATTCAGGATCAACGTCAACTCGCCTCTCCCGGCGGCCCCAAGTCGGCTGTGATCAAGCTCATCGTACCCACCAAGGGGGGTTACGTGGTTCGATCGGACCTCCTCGAGTTTAGGCTTCACGGGTGTCTCCTTGCCACGCGAGCAGCCAGTTTCTCGCAGCAACGACGGATCGCAGCCCGTCGGGTTTTGGCCGACGGTCTGCAGGAAGACGACGGACCTCGGCGGTAGGCTATCGATGTTGGAGAGAAGGTTGTCCATGTCGAGTGAGTGGCTCTCGGAATCGTACCAGGGGAGAGAGGCGGTTTCGAGTCCGAGGTGACGGAAGACCCCGTGGTGGTTGGCTGCGAGTGAAGGTCAGAGGAAATCCATCAGCGGCTTGTGTGTAGTGGCATATCCCAGCTTTCCCGCGGGATGAATACCTTTGGCCCGGGACGAGCCTCGAGTCAAGGTTCATAATGTCGCTGCAAAAACAGGGCGCCCATGTGGCAGGCTCCGCTCGCGCCCAGACATTGCATGGACACGATGCTGGAGGGAAAAGAATGGTTAGCCACCCCCCAATTCTGCTTCGTACACCAGATAAGAGGGGAGAGATACCGTCTGTCTCCAAGCAACTTGCAGTCCTTCTGTCACGGGCTACGCCCCACTTCGAGGCTATGCCTTCGTTTATGGAAGATTCCACAACATCCGAGAAGGGGAGCCCCATCTTACTCGCAGAACTCCACCTGTTCAACGGAATACTCTAGAAGATCTGCCATAGCCTATAAGTCTATGGACAGATCCTGCTTTCTTTAGTTTAGTTTAGTCTTCCTTCTCCAGCTTTGCAACTTAACAGATAAAGCCTAGTATAGCTGTGAATAACTCTAGCTAGAGCCTGTGTCACCTTCCCGAAGAACAGAGCTTCGGAAACAGAAAGGTATTCGCTTGTCCCAAGGTTAGATGACGGATATTCGTGGTTTCACGCTTGGTTCTGGAACAAAAGTTGCCGCGCCTGGGCTCGTCAGCCGCCGCCCAAGTTGCCGAGGACTCCGCGTGGGAACTTCCATACAGTCTTTACTGACGGTAGTACAAACGGGTTTCCCAGGTCGTCCCGGTATACGCCAACCATGAGATCTGCCTTCACAGGGCTGTCATCGGCTTTATGCTGGGCATGTAGCGCGTTCAGACTCTCTGTCGGCTTCCAAGTTAACCGATGTAGCGTCATTTGTTTTCTGTTACTTGAACAAGGAGGACAGTGAACATTGTCACCTACCAAGTTTCGTCTCAGGTATGTTGGCAAATGGATGTGACGACATGGCGTGTGGTAGACTGGGCTCGGAAGACTGGGCTAGGGGCACAGGTTGTTGCTGTCTCGTTTCGATGTTGAAAGTAATGGTGCGCATAGTAGACAGGTTTTGTATTAAAGCAGCTGGCTTACGGAAATTGAAATGAACAAAGTCGAAAATACCGTCGTTGCTACTGATCGAACCCCATCAATGTGGTCTGGGCGAGACAAATTCGTAGTGTCTGCTCCGGAGAGGGGACGCAAATCTACAACAGCAAGGCTAATCCCGGACGGGTAGGTCGAGCTGGAACGCCAGCAGGGGTCCTCTACCATGCATATGCGGTGGTCATATGCGCCGAGGGCTGACGTACAGGGTCCAAGATGGTGCTTCATTCTCCAAGCCAAGGTGAGACATCTCAAGAGGCCCGAGACCGCGCCGAAGAAGATGGCAAGTTGTTAATTCAACGCGGTCCTCCCCGTCCTGCTCGACTGCCTACATGTTGTATGTCCCAACCTCTACCCAACTTAGGTACTCCCACATAGCTCTGCTCACATACGGCATACCACAACCAGACTTGCAACTGTGACAATTCTTCTCATCTATCCGCAAGATGGCTCCAGGCAGCGTACAAGAACGATTGGATGCTATAGAGCCCGTCATACGACGAATTTGCGCCGTGGCCGGAACCCCTGGCATCTCGGTATGGGTTTCCTATCGCGGCGAGATTGCCCACCGCGCCAACTATGGCTTTGCCGACATCGAGGCCCAGTCGGCGACGACGTCCGACACCGTTTACCCCATAGGCACAATGGCCAAAGCTCTAACTGCCACCCGTCGGGGGGTTCCGCGCCGACTGGGCCTACAGCTACTGGGGCTACGCCTTGGTAGGCGAGGTTATCGAGACTCTCAGCGGCATGAGCTTCGGTCGCTTCCTCGAGGAGAAGCTCCTGCGCCCGCTGGGCATGTCCCACACGTCCTTCGACGCGCTTCCGGGCCAGACGGACGAGCCTGGGCTGGCCAAACCGTACGCTGCCATGGACGATGCGTCTGCGCATCTGATGCCATTCCCGCCCGTCCATGACGGAACCATCATGGCCCCTGCCATGGGCGGCCGTAGTTCCGCGGACGATCTACTGAGATACTCCATGGCCCTCTTGGCGGCCCGTTGCGACGAGGCGTCGGGCAAGAAGGCCGACGTGATTCGCCACGCGGTCAAGCAGCTCTCGGGACACATCTTCACGGCGCCCGGGACACTCGAAAAGTCCTACGCCTTCGGCTTCTACCGCACGCAGCTGCCCAACACGGTGCTCGGCATGGGCTGGAACTCCATCTACGTCGACAGGATGCCGACTCTGATACCTCGGGGCCACGCGGGTCCCGTCATCGCGCATGGAGGAAGCCTGCCGGGGCACCACGTCGCCATGGCCCTTCTGCCCGAGCTGGACAGCAGCGTCGTGGTTTGCACCAACTCCATCGCACCAGGAGATGTCGGGATGGGTCAGTCTCCTTGTCTTGGAGGTGCTGATCGAGACGCCGTCGCCATCTGACTACGTGCGTCTAGCCACCGAGGCAGCGCGGTCCAATGCCAGAAATGTGACCCGTCTTGAGACCGTCCTTGAACAGCAGAGAAAGTCTATGGCTTTGCACAAGCCCCTCGACCAGTTCGTGGGCTCCTACAGACACACCTCGCTGGTCTGGTTTGTGGACATCAATCTAGACAGCGCGGGGGCTCTCGAGGTTGCATTCATGGGATTGGGGAGTCAGACATGGACCCTGAAGCATTACGAAGGGGACACCTTCCTGTGACGCTTTCGCATGGACTCATTGAGTTCGCTCGCGTCATCGGACCTGCCGTGATAGACATAGGTCCGCAGTACATCACCGACGTATTTCGTCTGGTCGTCCCAAACCTTCGAGAGCGTAGCACTGGGTACAACAATGAGTGTGGGACGGAACACCACGACTTCGTCGGGGTGTTGGGCCTGATAGTTCTCCTTCATCTGGGCAGCGTGGATGACAAGAGAGGAAGATGTTGGTTTTTCCAGTGCCCAGGTCATTGGAGATCAGGCTACCACGCCAAGGCAGCTGCTCGCACTCCAACATGTAATTGCTGTCTGGGAGATGTCAGTAATGCTGATGATGCTGTGCGCGGAGGTGGCCATCCTCGGCCACGGGCAGAATGGTCAACTGCGTGAAAGAAATGGAAATGGAATTGCCTGCCAGTTGGTGTCCCATCAAGCGGCACTCAGTGTCGCGGGCGTCCGGGAGGGCATGGTCGTAATCTTCGTAACCCTGTTTTCTTGCAATTTTGTCTGGCAGATAGCCTTCGTCAAGCGGCTCCATGTCGCCAGCACATACGGCCTGATTCAGGGACCAGGTTTCGAACTGTTTCCAAGCGTGTACAGTCAGCTCGCTCGACTTTTGGGACTCGGCATCTGGGGCGCCAGATATCCGTTCCAAGGGTGGGGGCTGTCGTGGATTCGATCTCCATGGGCTGGTCAAAGCTGGATCGATAGTAAGCGGTCATGTATTGGAGCGTCCCAATGCTCATTTTGGGCACATCCTCGAGGTGCAACTGGGCACGCTTCGCTGCCGCTCCATCCGTCAGATTTGTAGAGCTCTGTATGGGGCTAAAAACGGCCTCATGGCGTTCTTGGGCATTCATGACTGAGACGGGTGCAGCGCTCTGGTCGGGCGTGTTGCGCTCCTCGAGCATGGCCTTCAGTCTCTTGACGCGATTATTCATTGCCAGCTCCAGGTCGATATTTTCCGAGATGGATTTGAATTCACTGGGGACGTCGGCAGACAGGGTGTTGGGGGTCACTTCTTTGTCTGCTTACCTAGTAGACCTCCGTCATCCTTTCGTCCCAGGTGCCGTTTGGCAAAATGAAAACGCGCCCGGTTCGGCGGTAACACCGAAGGACTTTGGATGAAATGGCGCAAATGGGATTCAGATAGCTCAAAGCCCAACTTGTACATTCACTGCCCATAAGCCCACTATTGGATCGAAGAACCGTCTAAAGGTGATAAGGAGGCTCCGCTCCCTCTACCTTGGAGTACACAGCCGTGATTGCAGCCGCCAGATCCTCAGGAAGAGGCCCAGCCTCAAGCGCATCGAGCGTCTGATGGAGCTGCTCAATCTTCGAAACGCCAAAGATGATCGCGTCGCCACGCGCCGCGTCCAAGCTGCCGTGGAACGCCGTCCACCGCAAGGCGGCCGCGTGTCCGCTGATGCCGTGGTTCTCAGCAAGCTTCAGAATCGTAGACACCGCGAGACGAACCGTAGGCTTGCGGTAGAGATACTTGTAGACCTTGCCGATAAAGTTCTGTTTTTGTCGGATTAGATTTGAAAGCAAGAGAAAGACTACGGTGAATGTCATGTTGGAAGAAACTTACGTCGCTTTTCCAACGGCCTGACGAGGCCTTGTGTCCAGAGAAAAGGCCACCAGCTGCGGGACTGGGAGTACGAGATGTTAGGCCTGGTTTTCTGTAGCAAAACGAGCCCGGGAAAAAAAACACATACCTGTACGCGTAAAACGCCATGTTGTGCTCGCGCAGCAGGGGGAACAACTCCTTCTCGCCTCCCCTCACGATAGCATTGTAATGCCCCTCGTACACGCTGGGCTTAACGTACCCATCCCGCTCGCAAATCTCCAGGACCCTCCGGACCTCGGCCGCAGAGTAGTTCGACAGACCATACTGCTTAAACTTGCCTTCCCTCAGCGCAGCGTCCATGGCCTTGACCGTGTCCTCGAAGGGCGTCTGGCGGTCCGGAAAATGCAGAAACATGGTTTCGACGGCGGACGTCCGAAGATCGCTCAACGACTTGCCGATGCTGAGTTCGAGGTTGGCGGCCTGGTGGTCCCCCGGGTCCGCGCTGTGGACCTTGGTGTGGATGGTGAACCGGGAGGCGGCGCTGGCCCGGCCGAGGCGCGATTCGGAGGCGCCCTGGACGCTTGGGGAGTAGTCGCGCGCCGTGTCCAGGTGGCTGTATCCGCGGCCGTGGAACGCGTCCAGGAGGGTTTGGACGTCCTGATCGCTGTCGAAGTGAGAGGATCCGGGGTCGACGACAGAATCGCCAACCTGTTGAGGATGGTTAGTAACATTCAGCTGGTGGTCCTAAGGTATGCTTACACTATGGGTTCCGAGGATGATCTTGAGGGGGGGTTGGCAAGCCATTATGAGCGAGGAGATGTTGAGAGAAGGAAGGTGTTGCAAGAGCTGAAGTTATGAGAAAAGATTGATCCAATTCCTGATGAAGCGAGGTCGGGGGCTCTGAGGTCTTATATGTTCACGTCAGTGGCCCGGTCACCGCTTGTTCAGACAATCGCAGGCTCCGCAACATCGTCCTCGGTGGCATCCTGTCATGAATCGGCGTCCACAGCTGGTCAGGGTCGCCGTACCCTTGAGGGGTTTATCAAGCTCACATTTATTATAACGCGTCAGTCATGCAAAGTGAACCCACACTGTGGACCATGGCAATGCCACGAATGCGACGGAAAGACAGGGAAATCGAGCCCACGGACCTATGTAGCGGGGTAAGAAAGTCACGGATTGGTAGGGTAATAGTTTGTCGTGTTTGACAGAATCTCACTGGACGAGAAAGCACGAAAGTCCGAGATATTAACATAGACCTAACGGCGGAAGGAGCTGCAAAGGCAAGTTTATCGAGACGTAACATCACCATAAAGGGCCACCTCCTTCACCCGGAGGGCCAGCAAAGACGCCTAGAATGATGTTATGTCTAGAGAAGCTACAAGAGCTGAGCGAAGCTCCGCAATTATCCAAACAGCGCAGAGCCTTGTTGGTCAGCCACTGTGTGTGTGTGTGTGTGTGTGTGTGTATTTATTAACGCCATCAGAGGGCCGATATCTATATAACAGCGCACCTCAGAACGCTCCCTGGGTCAGCCACTACCAGTTGGTGGTTTGCCAGAAGTTGGAAATCACTGATCCATGTACAGCCAATTCCAGTATTGCTATGGACCCTCTGTCACCCCCCGACGGTATCTGAGACAACTTCATATGAATAGCCACTTCACTCTTCCTTCACGGTCTGGCGGAATCTCGACGTAGCGGCCAGCTTTCCTGCGAGTTGCTTGATGCGTTGGCCGCTGGTGATGTCGAAGACCGAGATGTCAGCTCCAATCTCCTTGCTCATCCAGACGCGAAGCTCGACAGCGACAAGCGAGTCGACACCGTACGCGTTCAAAGGCCTGGAGGGGTCCAAGTCCGCCAATTCGTAGCTCAGAATTTTGGACAGCTGCGCCAACAAGGCGTCTTGGAACGAGTTGTCGGCGCTGTAGTTGGCCTGGCCCTGGTTGCCGGTGACGCTGGTCAAGGACGACAGCATGACGAAGAAGTCGAGCGCGGAGGTGCCGGAGAGCACTTCCCACAGGTTCTTGGTTCCGGTGACCTTGACGTTGACGGCAGTGTTCCACTGGTCGAGGGTCATCTCGCCGAAAGCATTGTCCTGCAACGTGGTTAATTATACTCTGCGGAACGATCAATGCACATGCATGCACGTGGTTGAGGAAAGACTCACGTTGAGCACCGTCGAAGCCTGGATGCATCCGCGGACGGGGGGCAAGTCGGCAAGAGCTGAAGAGACTGCGTTCTCCAACGCCTTCTTGTCAGTGATGTCGCAGAGAGGGGTGACAATCTTGACATCGTTGCCTTGCAGCTCGCTGACGAGACTCTTGGAAGCCTCATCAACAGGCCCCTTTCTCGAAGTGACGATCAGGTTCCGCACGCCCTGGCTGACCATCTAGCGGATGATTTCAAGCCCAAGACTACCGAAGCCGCCAGAGACAACGTGGGTTGCCTCTGAAGAGAACTCGGCGCGAGGCCTGGAGGGTGCGGCTACGGGGACTAAATCCTCGGAGTGATTCTCGATCAGGATCTTTCCGATGTGCTTGCCCGACTGCATGAAGCGCATGGCATCCTGAATCTTGGAGATGGGGAACTTGGTAATGGGCGTCGCAATCTTAAGCTCGCGGCCGATGACACTCTCCATGGCGCGCGCGAAGAGGTCGTCGAGCCGGTCGGCGTCCGTCTGGCGCATGTAGTTCAGCTCGAGGGACTCGAACCTCACGCCGCAGGCAAAGCTACCCATCGAAATGCGCGACCGGGACTCGATGTCCGCAAGGCCGATCTCAGCGAAGCTGCCGAAGGGCGCGACGGGCTCCCACGTGGCACGAAGAGTGTCGCCGGAAAGACTGTTGATGGCGATGTCGACTCCACGACCGCCAGTCATCCTGCGAACACCGTCCTTGAAGGTGAGATCGCGACTGGAGAAGATGTGGTCGCGGGGCAGTCCGTACGTCTTCTCGAGGAAGTCGCGCTTCTCGATGCTGCCGACGGTCGCAAAGATCTCGACGCCTTCGCGCTGGGCCAGCTGGATGGCAGCCTGACCGACACCGCCGGCGGCAGCGTGGATCAGCAAGCTGGGCTTTCTGCCGCGGCGCAGACGCTTTTCGAGGTCGCCGATGTCGTAGAGACAGGCGTACGCCGTCGTGTAGACGATCGGGACGACTGCAGCCTCGGCCAACGACTGGTCCTCAGGCACCTTCGCAAGTGTGCCCTCCGCGCCTCTTCCGTACGTGTAGAACGCGCCGTTGAAAGTGAAGCCGAAGACGCGGTCGCTGGGCTTGAAGCGAGTGACTCCGGATCTGACCCTGGTGACGACACCCGCAGCCTCGAGACCGCCGGGAGTCTCCTGAATCTTGCCGAGCATGACGGCCAAGTCCTTGAAGTTGACGGCGGTGGCCATGGTCTGGAACTCGACCTCGAGATCCTGAAGAGGAGTGGAGTGCAAATGGTCGTCGGCGAAGCGGAGCGAGCTCAGGAGACCGACGGTCTGGATCTGAAGGCGCAGAGGGCGGCTGGGGTCGGCGCCAAAGGCGACTTCGGTGGTTTCATCGCTAGAAGTCTGCTTGATGTGCTTCGTGATTGCGGAGGCCTCCACAAGACGAGGAACAGTGACCAAGCCGTCGACAACCTTGTAACTGGTCTCGATAGCGCCCTCGGTGCTGGAGACGCGTGCGTCAACCTCGATGATCTTATCCGCAACGGTGTCATCGCACTCCTTGGGGTCAAAGGTAAGAGTGACAAACTGGAGGCCAGGCTTCTCCAGACGAATGCTTGCAGCAAACCCGTTGATGAGGGCGGACTCGGGAGAAATCTCCTTGTTGACCCACAGCAGGCGTTTGCCCGTGGTCATGACCTTGACAGCCGCAAGAACGGAGTCGTCGGCGGAGGCGAGCAGAGGGGTTTCCAACTCCGTGAGGACGATGCAAGTGCTCTCGGAAACCTCTCCCTCGGCCGCCAGCTGAGCATACTGCGAGATCGTAGCAGTCTTGGCAGTGACGCCCTTCGCCTGCAGGGACGAAGCAAGCTTCTCGGCCACAGCGCTCTGGACGCTTGAGGAGAGATCGCCGACGATGAAGTAGGTCCCAGAGGCCGATGTGCCGTTGGTGCTCTTGGAAGAAGTACACGACACCAAGACAGACGAGTCTTGGTCACCGAGCACAGCATCGATACTAACAAGGCCGGACTCGCTGAAGTATTCGCCCCAGGTGCTTGCCTCGTCCGGGCTCTCGGCTGCCGTCAAAATGAGCTTGCCACCGGCCTTGAGAAGACCAAGACACTTGCTCAGGAACCCGTCGATGTCGTCATTGGGAATGAGATTAACGGGTACGAGGAGAGCATCGTAAGATGCCGCCGCGAAACCCTGGGAGGCAGGCTCGTCCTTGATGTCGAGAACCTTGAACTGCACGGAGTGATTCGCGATGCTCTTCTGTGCCTCTTCCAAATCCGCAGAAGAGCCGGCGGTGACATCGTACTGCGCGTAGCGCTGACCCAGCGTAGACAGGACGGCCTTCGTAAAGGTGGCAGCGTCATTGCCCAGATCCAGGACCCTCACCGCAGGGTTCTTGTGAGCAAGCGCGCTCAGATACTTCTGAAAGCCCTCGGGTCCCTCGAAAGCCTTCTCAGTCGCCGCGGCATCGAGGAACTCAGGGTCGATCTTCCAGTCAAAGTTCCACGCCCTGTATCTGGGGTCTTCCTCGGAGGCTGAGTCTTCATCGCCATCAACCTCAGTGAGAGCTTAAATTAGTGCAGGGTAATGATTTGCTAACAGCTTCATCAACTTTGATTTTCGTCTGTCAGCGTAATAAATGCCGGATATATATCTGATTCGCCTGGAACGCTGCCAAGATCGGGGATTTCGGGCAGTGCAATGCTGATAGAGCCGCCATGCATGCGGCTCACCGGAGCCGGCCGGGTCCAGGACACCAAGACCGTTCAGCTCCAGACCCATTTCAGGGGAAAGCAGGACGTTGGTGCCGCAGGCAATGGCCTAGTAAGAAGTTCTGTCAGCACCTGGCATGAGAGAAAGTTGTCTTGGTTCTGCATCTTACAATATTACAGTCGCGTGACTTCAAGCCAATGACAGCCTGGTGAAGAGCGACCATACTACTGGAACAAGCGGTATCGACACTGAGGGCCGGCCCTCTAAGGCGTAAAACCATGAGACGCGTCCGGCCAGTGTACTAGCGATTGTGCCACATGCGGTGTACGTCATTGGGGTATCCGTGTCCTTGATCATAAGATCACGGTAGTCCCACATGAATGCTCCCGCATAGACACCGGTTGGTGAGCCTGACATGTCAGTCATGGTGCAGCCAGAGTTTTCCATGGCCGTGTAGACGCATTCGAGGAGCATCCTCTGCTGCGGATCCAAGCTCGCAGCCTCTGCAGGCGTCATGGCGAAGAAGGGCGCGTCGAAAGCCTTCACGTTGGCCTGCATGAAGTGGCCCAACTTGCCGCCGATCTATAACATCGTTAAGAAAGCTCATCGATTCAGAGAGGATAGTGAACTTACCACTCCGTCTCGGTGGTTGTCGGGATGCCAGAAAGCTTCCGCATTGTATCGATCTGCTGGAACGGGAGCCTGTGCAGACCTTCCAGCAACAAGAAAGTCAAAGAACTTTTCGACGCTGTCTCCATCGCAAGGCAGCTTGGCATCCAAGCCAATAACAGCAATAGGTTCGGCAATATGCTCGGCCATCTTGAGGGTAGGGTATGTGAGATGAGAAAGAAGTGGGGGTGTTGTTCGCAATCAGGCGGGAAGAACAGGAATGACGAAAGCTTTGACGGAGGAGCTCTGAAGATCGGCAGGCCGTTCGATATATGCGTCGAGATCTGGCTTACAACGAGTGGCTGGCTGATGTTTACTTTCCACTCCGCTGTTCATTCATGGCCGCGACAGCTTCATCCACAGGGACCAGGTTCTCCCCGATCACGGACGCCTCAAGGGTTCATGAAAACTCTTGGAAAGACCCCTAATTCCCAGCAAAGTTAAACCAGCTGGGGCATAGAACGATCACGGAGCCAGGTCCGCCTCTGGACGCGTCATGAGCTGCCTCCTGTGAAGGCGGTGATACTGAGTGGTCTTACACCGCCGCGATGATTCAAGCGAATACTTTGCTCTTACCAAACAGCGTACGAGTAAGTTTGGTGGGTTCAATATTCATGTTGATGAAGCCAGGACCCGAGTTGTCCTGGGCAGTTGTCGTTGAGCACCCACCTGTAAGGCGTGCAACATTGCGGCAGGTATATGCCTCATTTGGGCAGCATCTGATAACTTCGTTTCAAGCAGATTTCTGCTCACCTTGTCTCCACGCTGTTTGACAACGATACTTTCACCGTCTCTACTGACATGATTCAGCTCACTGCATCCCCGCGAACGCTCGGAGAGTGGGCAACTCGGAATAGCTCCTCCTTCACCGTCTTTAACAACATGATTCAGTTCAGTGCATCCATCCTCACGAACACTCGGACGATGCGCAGCGCGAAATAGCCTCGTGCGCTTCAAGACGAACCCACCAAAGTCACAATACTGGGTCTGAGTCGAATTGTTGTATGTTCAATTACACCATAATTGCCGACGCCGGAAGTAGTCCAGGAACGGGGATGGACGCAGCAATAGCCACGTTAATACGAGACAATCGCATGTCCTCGTTTGGGTGCAAAGACGGCGCGGAGCGTGGGGGAGGGTCGGCGGGTCGGCGGGTCGGATCCACAGGTCGCCGGGGCACCGGCACGGGGGCACCGGGGCCCCGGTCAAGGCGCAGTACCGGGCGACTGCCGGCCACACTCGGACCTGGGCCACAGCTCGTATGAGTGCATGACTCGATAATGCAGAAGCGAGGTACACAGTGGCCGCCCCCGTAGATGTGCATCTTCAGGGTTCGCCGCATCAATAAGAGAGCTCTTTGTACGGGACCTCATACTACCTGACGCAGGATCACTGGTTCCTTGATAATGAATAAAGACAGTTAAACTCAATCTTGCATATTGATAATCGCACTCTAATCAATACCGGGGTACTCAAAGTACTCCGCCCACTCCGAGCTCTTCGTCAACTCGGGCACCAAATCCTTCTCCATAGTAATCGCGAACATGAATCCCTCATCGGCATCTGTAGCCGATCCAACAGGCGGATAGATGAGAACTACGCCCGCCGTCTTGTGACCTCCCCACAAGTGACGATGCGTGATTGGCTTTCCAAACCCAAAGTCAAAGCGGCTGACGTCCGCCGGGCGGTGGTCAGTCACGAACATGCTCATCGGGGGGTGGGCATCGACGCGCAGGCTGATAGTTCGCTTGTCCTTGACCGGGGCTATGAAGCCAATCAAGCGGTCCAGGTGCTCCTCGTCGCAGCTCTCCGTCAACGAGCGAATGTAGCCCGCAAGCCTTGACAAGGGAGCATCTGAGACGACATCGGCGACCGTCAGAGGCGGAACTGGAGCAGTATCCGAGAACGCTCCCGCAACCACGTTGCGCATCATACGCTCAGGAACGGGTGGGTTTTTCAGACGTGGACGCATGTTCACAGCTTCTCCCCACCAGAGGGGTGTGGAAGGGTCGGGCTTGTGAAGCGGAGCGCGAACCCTGGAGAGCATCCGCCAGACGTACGCACACGTGGCGTCGTAGGTTGAGATCCAGTGTGCCGCAGGGTTCGTCGGCGTCGCGAGCTTCTTCAGCGCTTCCGCCTTGCTCTTGTGCAAGTGGAACAGCACAGCCTGCTGCTCCCGATGGTCGGGGTGCATCTGCGGAATCGCAGGTCCGTCCACGAGACTCTCCGCCGGCAGGTCCTTGGTGAACCGTGACGCGTCGATGCATGCGGGATCCCACGCCGGAAAATCGGTTGAGTTGGCAACCGTGAAGCAGTTCTCAGCAAGCTGGCGGGTGAAGTTGGCCCAGCCCATGACGTCGCAGGAGTAATGGTGGTTGTGCATGCTGAAGATGAGACCACCATTCATCACGTTGACCTGGTATGCTGCGACCGCTGGGCTGCAGTCTGGGTCGGCTTCTGGTCTTTCTCCCCATGTCAACTCAGGAATGCCTGCAAAAGGCAATGTTAGTGAGAGTTTGGAGATAACCTAAGTTGTTTGAGAGAGAAATCGTGATGGGAAACTTACTCTACAGGTTGATGTCTTGGAGACTGTTTCCAGAAAAGTAAGCTGCCTCAATGGCGTCCAAAGATAGATGATCATCGTTGGGATCCAGCCGATGAACCACAAACTCCACCGCGGTATCCTTCCTTTTCACAAAGGAGTAGCCACCTTCGGAGTCGCGTTCAATGGTGGCACACATGTATCTTGCCTGGCTGAGGGTCCTCTGGAGCCCAGACTTGAGGACCTCGACAGCATCACTCTTCTTCTCATCGTCCAGTCTGAAGAAGAGGGCGTAATGATTGTAGGCGGCTTGGGGCGTAGGATCAAGGGTAGAGAGCTTGAATCTCTCCTCCTCGGGGTCCTGTTCCCAGCCCAAGGGACGGAGTTGAAAGACTTCCCGCGATGACATAACTACGTCTCAAGAATAATGCAACTCGAATTGAAAAGACTTCAGAGATGGCTGGCTTTCTTTGATGATACGGGATGAACCACAACGGGAAGCATCAGACGATTTGTATCTCATCCGATTTAGCCCATCAACATCAGTCCATTCGATCGGAACCCAAACAGCGGTCTACGAGCATCCGTGGACCGTCGCAAGCGTCTCAAAGCCAGGCTCCGGTTCAATGGATCTGGAAGAGTCAGTTCAGGTAGCGTTGGAATGGATTGCGCGTGGGCCAGCGACCAGGGCTGTCATCGACCCCACGAAGCGAGAGCTCCGCCCATGATGGCCGCCTACGATGGTTACGTGTCACTGCCTCCTGTTCTCCATTTTGTCGTGGGATAATTGCAATGTCGCCCAGTAAGTTTTCTGTCGCGCCATGCCCCTGTTCTTCCAGATCTGAAAAGATGCGCGGTGAACGCAGGAGACAGAATTCTCGGATGGAGGGTGGCGTATCAGACCACAAGAGTCCCCCATCTCACCCGCGGATATGGCCGATAATAATTCATCCACAAAGACGTGCGTGATAGCCTACTATGTAAGCCTGATAAGCGGGATGCAAACAAAACGAAGCCCACAGTCCCGTCTCACTACGCACTCTATCGCCTCTTCATTCATTTTTGAAACGCATCATCTGCCTGGCTCCCGTGGTGCCAACGAGACACACACAGCAAGATGTTGGCATCCATTGCACTGGTGATCCTGAGCGTTCTCTGTTACCTCTACCTTCGGGGCAAGGGCAGTCTCAAGCAGCTCCCACCCGGGCCCAAGCCTCTCCCCATCGTCGGCAATCTCAGGGGCCTGCCCCCGAGCGGGACGCCCGAGTACCAGCACTGGCTGAAATTCAAAGGCATCTACGGCCCCATCAGTGCCATCGACATTCTGGGACAGAAGATCGTCATCCTCCACGACCGCCAGGCGACACATGACCTGCTGGTCAAGTCCTCGACCAGGACGTCGGGGCGCCCTCACATGCGTTTCGCGGACATATGCGGCTTCGCATCGCTGTTGAATCTCCAGCAGTATGACGGCACGTTTCGTCGGCACCGAAAGTTGGTGCACCAGCAATTCGGCACCAAGGCCGTGGCAGCCCGGTATCGAGACAACATCGAGCCAGAGTCGCACCGCTTCCTCCTCCGCGTCCTGGACGACCCCGCCAACCTAGTGCAGCACATCAAGACGTAAGCCTACTCGGCGGAAACGAAGTTTCTTTCCCTTCCTGGCAACTTGTCACTAATTCCTTCTGGTAGCGAGGCCAGCGCCATCATCCTGAGAATCACGTATGGCTACTCCATCTCGCCCGGCAAGACTGATCCGTTGGTGCACCTGATCGAGCGCACCATGGACGTCTTCGCGGCTGCAACCGTTCTTCTAGGTTGGGCGGTGGACATCTTCCCCATCCTCCAGCACCTCCCAGAGGGCGTTCCGGGAACATCCTTCAAGAAGCAGGGCCGGGAATGGGGCAAGCTCCTGGAGACGACAAAGGATATCCCCTATGCTTTCGTCCAGAACAAGATGTCCAGCGGAACCCACGAACGATCCTTCGTCTCGTCGCTCCTCGAGCACGAGAGCACCGGCACTGATGAGACCAAGAACGAGCACTGGGAGGACGACATCAAGAAGACCGCCCTGGTCATGTACGGCGGCGGCGCCGATACCACTGCCTCGGCCATCCACAGCTTCATCCTAGCCATGATACTCTTCCCCGATGTTCAAAAGAGGGCCCAGGCGGAGATCGAAAGCGTGGTCGGGAGTGAACGCCTACCCCAGTTCGCAGACCGGGAGCGCCTGCCGTACGTCAACGGCGTGGTGAAGGAATCCTTCCGGTGGCTGCACGTCGCGCCAATGGGCGTAGCCCACAGGATCGACGAAGACATTACCTACGGGGGTTACCACATCCCAAAGGGAGCGTATCTGCTGCCGTCCATCTGGTGGTTCCTTCACGACCCCGAGACGTACGCCGACCCGTCTGCCTTCGAACCCGCCCGATACCTAGCTCCCCGCAACGAGCCGGATCCCACCGACGAGGCGTTTGGATACGGGCGCAGAATCTGCCCCGGCCGGTTTCTCGCAGACGAAAGTCTCTTCATCACCGTCGCACGTCTCTTGGCCACGTTCAACATCGGGAAGGCTGTTGACGAGTCTGGCAATGAAATTACGCCAGAGATCCAGACCACGAGCGGGTTGATCTGCCGCCCGGTCGACTTCCCGTACAGCATCAAGCCGAGGAGCGAGAGGTCCGTCGAACTGATCAGGTGCGTCGAGGGGAAGCATGCGTGGGGCGATGAGGATGCGGAACTGGTTCGGGATGATTTGAAGAGGCACGGCTGTTGATGAATGGAGATTTCCTCGTTGAGAAAATGAGAGAAAGCAAGATGTACAGAGACCAGAGAGCCAGGTAAAACCGACGTGAAATGGATTACATGCAACGTTGTTTCTGCACGACTAATTCACGTTTGGTTTTGACCAGACAACCTTGTTCTGGCGCTTCATTGACACGACCTTTTTTCTTTTTGGGGACTATCATTTACACCCCCAAGATGAGTATTTCGCATCCCCTCTAGCTATTCTAACTACTACTATCTACTTTTAGTATATTATTATTACTATTAGTTATTTGTCATTATTATTATTGTCCGTCGTCGTCGTTGTCGTCGTCGTTACTGCTGCTTGTGGGGTGGGGGATATTCATCCTGGGGGTGTGAAATAATAGCCCCCTTCTTTTTTTTCGATTTGTTGCTTGACCACACTGGCGCAACGCTCTCCGACAGGATGATGCGAAAACAGCGAGTCTACTACCTACCATGACATGGGCCACTATCTGCGCGCGTTGATACGACGCGGAAAGCATTCGAACGCCCGCGCCAGGTTGAACCACCGATCAGACCCAGTTTCCAAGGTAGAAATAAACTTTAAGCCCGGGAGGTGGGAGACTTAAACTAAACCCGAGAGAGTCGTGGGTCGCCCGAGAGAGAGTGGGAATACAGGGAGGGTCTGATCCGAGGTCCCTTGAAAGGAACGAGACAACAAGGAAAGAAACAGAGACCGAAGAAAGCGGCATTTATTCCGAGCGAGGCCCATGGCCCCGGAAAGCAAGGGATGCTCCATACTTGTTCCGAGTCTCACGAACTCATTCAAAGGTCCGTTGAGACATGAAGCCTAAATCAGGGCCAACGGTAAAATGTTCGCGATCTACCACAGGGACGTAGCATCCAGCCATGGAGAATACCAGGAACTGGGAACAAATAGAAAGATGCCCCATCCTTCAGGCCCGGCGCCTCTACTCAACCGAGCTGTGGATGTCGTTATGCTTGTCCAACCCCCAAGCCCCACGCTTCGTGGACGTGTCGTTGATTGCGCGTAACACTGTGGCGGGATACGGCCCCTGAGGGTGATCCTTTATACCTTGTAAATGCATAGATAATGGTAACGGAAGGGCGGGTGCTCCCTAGGGCGCGGGAGCTAGTATTTCATGGGTGAGCCGGGACCGGGGTACATAGTAACTGCGCGGGACGTCGTAGCACAGCCGGACCCTCGCAGAAACGTCCTGACTCGCCGGGTCATTTTTCTGCAGGAGGCCATGGGCTCCGATGAGGCTCCAGGCAGCGTGAGCTTCAGCCAGTATGGGCTCCAGTGAAGGGCTCCGGCCTTTGAGGGCTGCGGCCGGTTGGGATTCGGACCTGCATGGAGAGGACGTGGACTCTAGTAGACCTGCACGGTGGTGGGCGGCCATGGGCGGCCATGGGCGGCTGTACTCGTTTGAAACTACCCATGGCGTTTATCTACCCAGCGAAAGTTTTAGTATAGAATCCAATTTGATAATTGAAAGCCAAGTTTCTGAGTTTTTCAGTATTTCTTCCATGTGATGAACTGATCCCGTTCTTCCTCGCTCCGCGTCAAGAGGTACTGCTCCGGACAACCAGTAAGACGACGTACAGTAGAGAAGGGCCCACCAAGACACTTCCAACCTTTTCGGTATTCTCTTGGGCTCGGAGCAGGTCAGACAGCAGCAGTATACCGCGCACGTAGGGGGTTATTCGACGATGTTGAAGATGGACAGGAACAGACAATAGGCTTATGCCAGATATCGGAGCCATGTCCGGCGCGATCCGTGCACTTCGGGCACGTGACACTTACTTGCCACAGCCAGCCGCCACAGCCGTGGCTGATGCCGAAAGACCCCACCCCCGGCCGCCGAGTCCGGGTAGTTCGGGTCTCCTCCAGTGTCGGCTCGGGACTCGGCACGCCGCCAAGCACATTCCCACGCAACCATCAACATGCAAACATACGAATCTCGTCGCGAAGCGCATTCAACCTCAATCCACGTCCATTTCAATCCAATCCTCACTCACAAAAAGCTCAAATCGTCATGATTTCTCATCTCCCAAGTGCACGCATCTCTCCGTCCTACCAAGACCGGGGGGAATTGGGCACACGCACAATGTGGTCCCGGTGCCTGCATAAATGCAGATCTACCGGGCAAAATCCTCCGAGACACAGCTTTGCATCCTCTATTGTTTCCTCACTGGAGAGAGCGATTTGACGTGTCAGCGTCAGAGATATTACTACATGTAGCAGATTATTCTTCCTCAGACAGGAAAAAAACCTGTTCATCGGTCAAAGTCGACGGACCGCTCACGTTACGTAGTGATCACCTCACCCGTCAGCGCCATGTGTTCCCCAGGAACAAATTCTCGACCAATCCAGAGCATTCGGTACCTTGGCAAACCACAATCCCGCCCCGTCTTGGTCTCGGCCGGTCGCACAACTCATCGAGATGCATCAACCAACAACTTAGCCTCCCAAGAGCCGCAAGCCAACGATCCTCATCTCCCCATTCCATCATGACGTCGGAACGGGTCCAACGACACGGCAAATCAGGCTTGTGGATTGGACGGTTCACTGTTGTGGGGTAGAGGACCCACGCCGCCGCGTGGTGGATCCGAACTACCGGGCGCAACGGCTCGTGACGTCGGCGTGGGCCGGTTTTTTTTTTTTTTTTCATGGTCCAGTGTCTTCGCGGCTCACAGACGTCAGCGTCTAGCTAGCTAAACCCACGGATCAAGGCTAGTTAGACAAGGCACCAAGAATGAAAGTTTCCCGGACTTCCCCCATGATATCACTACCCACCGAACGCAGTGCAACGGCGGAGCCGGACGCCATGTATATATCCCACGACCGTCCGAAAAAGGCGTCGTGAGAAAAAACCTTACTGAGCCTCAAGCCGGTCGTTACAGCCACCAAAAAGATATCCCCACGAGCCAAAAAAAAGAAAAAAAAAAACCCCCCCAACACCTAACACAATGGCTCTGGGCCGCACGCTCCTCCGGCTGCTGCCCCTCGCGGCCTCCGCCTCCCCAAAAACCCTCTACTCGACCTACAGCTTCAACCCCCTCGAGCACCTGGGCGGCATCGCGCCGTACTTCGAACCCCAAGACCCGCCGGCGTCCCCGGACGCGCCGCAAGGGTGCACAACCTCGCGCGCCGCCTACCTCGTCCGCCACGCCGCCATCTACGCCAACGACTTCGACTTCGAGGAGTACATCGAGCCCTTCCTCGAGAAGCTGGGGAACAAGACCTCCATCGACTGGTCCCGCGTGCCCTACCTCAACTTCCTCGCCGAGTGGGACGCCCCCGTAACCGAGGCCGAGACCTCCATCCTGACGCGCGTGGGGCGCCTCGAGGCAACCCAGCTCGGCGTAGACTTGGAATTCCGCTACCCGCACCTCAAGCTGCCCAGCCGCGTGTGGACGTCCTCCGCCGAGCGCACCGAGAAATCCGCCCAGTCCCTCGTCCGCGGCCTCGAGTCCGAGGACGACACGATGAACGTAGTCAGCATCTACGAGTCCAAGGAGTCCGGCGCCGACAGCCTGACGCCCTACAAGGCCTGCCCGGCCTACTCCTCCTCCGCCGGCGGCGAACAGTCCGCCGTCTTTCAAGAAAAGTACGCCAAGCCCATCGTCGCGCGGCTCAACGACCTCGCGTCCGACTTCAACTTCACCGTCTCCGACGTCTTTGGCATGCAGCAGCTGTGCGGCTACGAGACGGTCATCCGCGGCTCCTCGCCCTTCTGCGACCTCAACCTGTTCAGCCCGGACGACTGGCTTGGCTGGGAGTACGCCGAGGACGTGCGCTACCACTACAACGTCGGCTACGGCAGCGAGGTCTCCGGGTACGTCGGCCTGCCCTGGCTCAACGCGACGGCCGGCCTGCTCCTCGGCGACGACTCTGACGAGGAACTGTACGTGAGCTTCACCCACCGCGAGCTGCCGCCCATGGTCATTGTCGCGATGGGTCTCTTCAATAACTCCGAGGCCGGCGCCGGCCCCGCGGGAAGCATCAACGACACCATGCCCCTTGACAGGATCAACTACCGCCGCGCGTGGCGGAGCTCCCGCGTGCTGCCGTTCCTGGGCAACATCGCCATCGAGCGGCTCAACTGCACCGGCAGCTTCGGCTACGATGAGGGCAAGTACTACCGCGTTCTGGTCAACAGCGCACCGCAGCCCCTGCCCGGTTGCGTCGACGGGCCCGGCACGATCTGCTCGAGGGCTGGGTTTGAGGAGTACCTGCAGCAGAGGGTCGACATGTTCTCCGGTTTCTCTGAGAAGTGCGGCGTCGAGTACGATAACACCACCGACGTCATGTCGCTTTACACGGATCCTCAGGTCGGGGACGGGACCACGGTGGGAAAGCGGAAGCGTTATGAAGCATTTTCGCAGTGAGCGTCCGTAGCATAACTTAATAGTAATTTTAATACGTTTGATACCTCGAAGCTGGTCTTATTCGTGTACGTCGTGTCATGCATCGATTGTTACCTCCAAGCAAGAAGTCGTTATTGGCTGATATTACTGCCTGACGCTTCTGGTAGGATCCGTCGGCATGCTCTGTTTGGTGCACGGGTGAAGTGTTACGGGGGACCTCGGAGTGGCTTGTAGTCCGTCGGGTCGATTTACATCGCGGCTGTCAGTGGCAGGGGGTCCTTGCAGATCATTCTGGTGTTTTAAAAGGTCCTCTTCTCTCGCAGATGGGATCAGCTTCCTCAACACTACGGCCGTGTTAGTCACGTTGAATACTGTATGTACCAAAAGATGCAACGGCTTCTACGTCTCCCTGGAGGAAGACATCATCTATAGTTTCGAGCCGAGGACGAGCACGGTATGGCTTGCGAACGTCAACCACGTTTACAGACTTCTGGACAACACGACAACCGCCATCGTGACATAACGGTGCAACGGTGGCAACGGGCCCGTAACTGGGCTCATGCGTGCGTGCTAGCGCCGGGAGTCAGCAATGTGGCATATGCAGCCCTAACCTCAAAGACCCATCAGAAGGCGGTGCCACTGGCAACCCGAAAGTATTGCGTCAAGAGGTCATGTGTCGGCTGACGGTCCCGCCGTGTTGTCGTTGGGCGACCAACAGGGCCGGCTTCCAAGACACGACGCCGCCACGTGCTGATGCAACTCGGTGCTGGCCAAGAGAGCGGAGCGGGTGCTCCCTCGAGCAAATCGCGGTGTGGCATGGCCAGATCTTGATTCGGCTGGATCCGCCTCCACTGGTTGGCGTCAACCCAGGGGCGACGGAGGACTAGAGGTAAGGCCACGGTGTTCAAATAGCAGCGATAACCTCACGCGGACGGGGAGATGCAAGGTAAACAGGAAAAGAGACTGATAGAGGGTTGCAGGAGTCCAGGACCCGCGACATGTTGCAGTCGATAGGCCGACAACGGGCGGGAGCGGACACACAGCGGACATGGGGCCGGCGAACGAATGGGGGTTTAGGTTTCGGATGAACGAAGATGATTGACTGAGG
Organism: Colletotrichum plurivorum; assembly: GCA_014235945.1. Taxonomy (NCBI): domain Eukaryota; kingdom Fungi; phylum Ascomycota; class Sordariomycetes; order Glomerellales; family Glomerellaceae; genus Colletotrichum; species Colletotrichum plurivorum. The sequence goes on from WIGO01000114.1 coordinate 45,202, forward strand.
AATCTGACGTGCATGAGACGAGCGATCTGTCGGCGGCCAGAAGCGGGAGGCAGGTGTAGTATTTCGGTACAGTGGCTGGGGTCGTCGAGGGAACCGGTGGACGGTCGTGGTACGGAAATCAGGGTGACACCGCTCTGGCGGCGCGAGTGGCTGGATCTAGTTATCCAGCAGCGTGGGAGAGGCGAGGCCAGCCTAGAGGCCGAGGTTGCCACACACGAGGTCGGGACCTGACCATTCGCTGCGGAGGCGTCTGCGACTAGGACTCTGGAGCGTTTGCCTGCGAGTGATGAGGTGAGAGAAAAGAGACGGGGAGAGGTCTCACGTCGGGTGCAGTACGAAGATTCCAATCATGGAGAGAACCCCAAGTCTTCCCTTCCGGGGGCTCGGAGCTGAAAGTCTCGTGGCAAAAACGGTGGCCGCTCGACGGCGAATGCCATTGACAGGCTTCGTGTCTCGTCGGGTGCTGAAGAAGAGGTTGAGGTTAGCCGAACTGAGGCCGCACCAATGTCGATTGAGAGCCGGGAGCCCAGACTACACCGCAGGTCAGAGGGTCTACCGGTAGGCCCCGAACAATATTCGGGGGGTGATTGTCGTGTCGTTGGTGCGGCGGCGGCGAACAGGACAGGGAGGCAAGAGGAGGGTCGATAGAGCGGCTCGGTAGTGCGCGATTGGTCTCGGCGGTCGAGAACGAAGTGGTGTTGAGTCTTGACTGTGGTAGGCGTGTGATGGTCGTGAGGTGGGTGCTCACTGCTGGATGCTGCTGGGTATCCGTACTGCAGTGCGCTGGGAACTGGAATAGGTGGGTGTGCGGGTTGGTGCTGGTTGGGCGGGCGGGGGTGGTTGATTGGGCCCTGTGATGCGTTGTCATGGCGTGCCTGCCTCGTGGACGACGCAGATTGGACGGACGGCGACCAGGGAAGCCCTTTGACGGCGGAGAGGACCTAGAAGGGCATGGTGGTTGAGCATGGTAAAACAGGAGAGGAGAGCTCCCCCCCCCCCCCCCCCCCCGAAGGCTATGCATGCCAGCTCATCGAGGCGGCCAGAGGCAGGGAGAGGGGAGAGGGGAGAGGCAATTCCTGTCCCTCGCTGCGGCGCTGCCTCATCCCGTGTTCGCTGTTCGTTGTCGCTGCATGTGCGTCTTCGTCTTGGGGTGAGGCGAGGCGTGATTTGTCCAACTTGTTGGGGACGGAGGAGTACTTTGACACTTGTGTGTGTGTTATCGGCTGTTTTGTGCATTCATCTCTTGCTGCAGACCGCCTCTGGGCCCGGGGATTTGTGCTGCACTGCTTCCTGCGAGTTGTTCCTTGAGTGATTTTGGCTGATCTGTTCTGACGGATACTTGGGGCGGAAAGGCAATTATTTGCTGCAGCTTTGGCGAATGGTCGACGAGTACGTATCTGAAATTTCGTTAGGCGACATCTGCACCTGGTCCGACCTGGCACCGCAGCGGGAAGACATAGCAAAGCGGATAAGAGGGCTCTGTCCATGGTAGCGCATGTACAGAGCCAGAGGCGGCGGTAAGGCGGCGGCTACTGTCGTGGAGCGTTCAACAAGGCGACGACGGGATGGGGGTAATAGTCAAGGCGTGGTGTTGTCGTTTTTGGTAGTGTAGAATTCTTCGGTAGACGCTAGCGGTGGCTGATGGGATGGCGATCGTCAAGTCAATAAAAACAAATGTCATGCGGTGGCGCTGGTTGGCAGCTGCTCTGGTTCATCCTGGTAATCGGGTTTGCAATGCCATGGGTGTCGTGGGTAGCATCGTTCGTAGTGCCATCGAAGGCGATTTGGCGGGATGTAGAAACAAAACAAAGCAAAGAGAGAAGGGAGGGGAGGGATTCCTCGGTGTGAGACGGAGATTCGCCATTGACCGTTGTCCTCGGTTCCTTCCTCTGATGTTTTGTTTTTTCTTAGTTCGGGTGTGCGTTGGCGTTGGGGTCGTGCGGGCACCCCACGCTGCTCCAGTGCTCCTTCCTTGCCTGAGTCTACCTTGGGCTGGCAGGAAATACTCGGGAGAAGGCGCGACTGCATCCCAATGCCGGGTACCTCATCTGTACCTTGCTCCGTACCTGCTTGGAATATTCGCTGCCACATGTTCCTTCCTCTTTTTAGGTAAGGTCGGCGGCACGACGGTACTGCGGGTTGTACTTAGCCGCCAGCAGTTTGCAGCAACAGGCAGGAAGGAAACAGCAGTATCGAACCTTCTTCCTCTGCCGTCAGGTAGGTATCCTCCATATTGCCGTGCACTCAGGTAGCTAGATATCACTTAGGTGCTTTTCAGTTGCTATGCAACCCGGACATTTCTTCTCATATTGCCTTCCGAGGACCAACAGTGACCCTTAAGCGCTGGCCCGCTACTGCCCGGCCGGTCCTGGCGCCGGGCAGCAGGCCCCCTCGGGGTGGCCCTGTTCCAGCAAGTCGGACGTGGCGGGGAGCAGTGTGCGTGTTGCTGACACCGAAAGGCCTGCCTACAGGTACCGACCGATCTTGGGTACATTTGTACCTAGGTCCCCACTGTAGTTGCTGGCACTTGCCTGGTGACGGTCTTCCCGCTGCTGGGCGTGGGTTGCGGCTGCGGCTGCGACTGCGGCTGTTCTCCAATCCGTCCACGAGTTTGGTACCGGCAGTCACCACTCATCACCCAAAACACCACGGTCACCACCACCTTCCAGCGGGCGGGGTGCTCCATGGCTCCTTCCCACTTCTCGCCTCCTCAGTGCTTTCTTTGGTGTGGCCTCCCTGCTCCAGGTCCCTCCTGCCCTGCCCTGCTGTGCTGTCGTTCGTTCCTGCTCCACGTCTTTGCTGCACGTCGCCAGGTCGCCTCCCTGTACCCGCCGCACCTGCCCAGGCTGCCCCAAGGTACCTCCTGGAGTCCTGTCCTGCCTTCCTCCTGCCTCCCGTCGCCAACAAACCAGCCCACCCCCTTGCCGTTCCTTACCTTCCTGGTCGTGCTGTGCCTTCCCAACTCTCGCCTTGCGACCCTTGTCTTCTTGTCCCGTCCCTTCCTCCCGGATACCTTAAACACCTAACCGCGACCAGACCTAAACCTCCAACGTCTGCTGCCGTTGCGCCTCTTGTTCTGCCTCTTTTTCTTCTCCCAAGACACTCAACACCGAAAAGAACATTTAGCCCCTCCTCTCGCCGACCGACGAACGCGCCCACCCCCGCGAGGAACTGGCATCGCGCCGGCCTCCCATTCTCTCTCTCTTCCCCCGCGTTCCGCCGAGTCTGCCCCTGCCCCGCCTCGGTAGGTCCAGACGAACACGCACCACCGCACACGCACATTCGCAACAACGCCCACCGCCGACGAGCTTCGGTCACCCCTCGGTGCTCGCAATCGACCTCATACTCCCATTCCCGACGGCCGCGACAGCACACTGCTGCCAGCTTGCCCCAGAGCTGCTGCTGACGCTGCCCGCTTGCCCTCTCCCCACGACTCCTCTAATGTTCGCATTATGATTTCCATGCAGCGTTCTCTTTCTTCGCCCGTCCGCGTAGTATCTGCTCGTACGTCGCTTACCCCCCTTGTCCGACGCCCAACTCGGCTTCCTGCTTCGTGTGCGCCCACATGCTGACCATGATCGCCTTTCCACTGCAGCTGCCTCACAAGATGGCGCGAACCCTCCACGCTCCCCGACTCCCCCCTCCGAGAACTACAATACCTCCTTCAGGTCCCGCCGTCAGCGATCTCCAAGCCCGACCCGTAGCGCCGAGGCCACGAACCTGCCTGTCCGCCGAAGCGAGGACTTGCCACGAAGACCCTCTTACCAGAAGCCTGTGATTGCCCAAGCCGTTACACCAACTCCCGCCTCGCCCGTCAAGCCCACCATGGATCCGTCACCGGATACCCCCTCCGCCCCGACTGCGGACAAGACGTCGCCCAAGGCTCTGCTCCCGGATCCCTCCTTGTACACGAACCCCCACGTTGCTCCTGAGCCCGATACCACAACCTTGGAGGAACTTGCCCACTTGGTTAGGCTGTCCAAGTACCAGGAGCGCAAGCGCGCAAACACGAGGATCCGTCTGCAGAGAAACCTCATCTCCACGGCCCTGTCTGCACGCTTGAACCGCTGCGGTGAGATTGCCCGGAAGAACTTGGTTGACTGTTTCCGCTCCGATGACAAGAAGACATTCTCTGCCCTCTTCAACGCTATCCACGATGTGCGCAAAAGCTGCGACGAGCTGCGCCGCTACGCCCTTTTGGAGCCCGAGATGGACTCGCTACAGTCGCCGGCTTTGGCTTCCTCCGAGAGCTTGGAAAACCCGCCGAAATCCACGTCCGGGAGCAGTTCTCTTGGTTCTATTGCTCCCTTCCTCTCCGAGTTGCCTGCATCAGTGAGGGAGATCTTTCTGAACTTTCTGGCCCAGATTCGGACCAACCCAGACTATTTGGCCACGAGGCTGTGCTCTCTAACACCAGCAGAACTGAATGCCTTTACCAGCTTCCACCAGGGCTTGGAACCCGTCGAGTCTGTCCTCCCCTACCACGGGGGTCGATCTGCAGCCAGGAGTCATGTTGGATCTAGTAGTCGGATGCCTGGCCATATGCCCAACGCCATCGAGCGCCTGCTCTCCTTCCAGCGGCACGATCCCCTCTCCGCCTTGATACACACGTGTTTCGCCAACTCTGCCGGCCCCGACAGCGCCGAAGATCGGAGACGCACCGAGATTTGGGGAACAGCCTTGGCACGACTCATCACCGAGTCCAAATCCGCCAGTGAGCCCATGCTGATATCTGTCCTCAACATCTGGACCGCCATGCGTGACTGGTCCGGTAAGTCCAACATGGAGTGGTACTTGATGAAGATTCTTGAGGACGGTGCTTTTCTCTTGGACAAGGCCGAGGACCAGCACGGAACCCGCTTCAACCTCGCCGACTGGACGGCCAAGGACAGCATCGCCGCCGAGGAGTTCTACGACAGGGCCGTCAATGAGCTGTTCGAGATCATCGACGACGAGGACGCCACAGGCATACCCGAGGGCCTCATCGAGCTGGGCAATGCCATTCTGAAGAAGCTGGACAGCAAGCTTGTCGAAGGCACTCGAAACTGGTTTGTCTACAAGTGGCTTTTCTCTGTTTTCCTTCTTGGCGTTGTCATCCACCCGGAAAGCCACGGCCTCATGGGTGACTACCACATCACAGAGTATGGGCGGCAGAAGATCCTGAAGCAGGTCGCCATGAGAGCCCAGCAGCTGGTCGTGGAGATCACTTGGAACAAGAAGGGGACCGTCTCCACCCCGCCCAAGATCCAGGGACACGTCGAGAGTATCCTGAACCGCTTCAAGGGCTCCCGCTCCCAGAGGCCCCCGCCAAGGCTGCTTCCGGCTCGCTCCATCACTTCTCTGCGAGAGACCATGGAGGTCCACCCGTACCTCGTCGTCAGTCCGGCAGACTTGGTCACTTTGGTAAATGCCCTCTTCCCCGAGCGCCGGCCAATGTCAGCCCAATCCAGCGGGTTGAGGTCTGGAGCCCCGTCGATATCCGGCTTTTCGGCCATTTCCCAGCCCATATCCATGGGAGGAAACCGCCACAACGTTGAGACGGCTTCCATCCTCAGCACGAGTGCCTCGTCGGTCCTCAGCGACGCCACCACATCCAGGGAGACCACATTGGATGAGCAAAGGACTGGCTCGCCCCAGCGCTACTCCCCGCCTGTCTTGGATCCCCTGGCTCAGCGACGCATGAGCAACTACGAAGACGACGGCTATCGCCTGCGATTTGCCCTGCGCGAGCTCAGCGCCCAGGTTGGTGTGGATGCAGTTCAGGGCTCGTGTCACCCTTGTGCCGAACGGTGGGCTGTGTTGTTCATCTCTGCGGACGGCAACAGTCTGTCCTCTCAGATGACTTATGACCCAGACGAGGACGTCGAGGAAGAGGAGAACTCTTCAACGAGCGACACGGATGATGAGGACGTCGACGACAAGCCCGAGTTGGACAAGGATTACCACCAGCTTCGCGACTCCATTCTGAAGCTGGTGGAAGACTTTGAGATCCCTCAGAACATCGAGCCAGAAGGCAGTCGGGCCCAGTTCAGCAATCGGGCAACTGGCATCAAGAAGTACCGGTCAAAGAACAAGATCATCACGGCTGAGAAGTCCACACCCAGCAGGAACCCATATCGTCGACGCGAGGCAGAAGCCCAGGCACAGGCCAGCCAACAAACCTCACAGGCTACAGATGCGGCCTCGGAGAAGGATGTCGAAAAGAGCCCGGTCCAAGAGGCGGAACCTCAACCCGTTCTCATCACCATGCTGACTGCAGCGTCTTCTCAGTCACGGGCGCAGGCCGACTTCGTGTCGGCGCATCTTTACTGGAAGACTTTGCAACAGCTCAACGCCCTCAGCTCGGAGTCGCTCAGACGGAATGGATTCGCCATTCTCCTCAACATTTTCTCGCGCGGTCCGCGCGACTCTATTCGGCGCTGTGCGTCTGCGATCGAAGAATACGATGCCTGGCTCGTGTGGCTCAAGCAGAGCCAAGAGCGCCACGAGGGTCTCATCGAGAACATGATGAAGAGGCTGCGCGCCCTTCGCGACAAGATGTGGTATGTGACGGATGTCCGCAACTCTGCACCATACGAGCAGAGTCGCAACATTTGCGCTGCTCTCAAAACCATGGGCATGCCGCGGCGGTACAACTCATACCAGCGCAACCGCGCGCACCTGGCACGAGTGCCTGCTTCAAGCTATCTGTATCGCACCGAGACCCAGATCATGGACCTCCTCGCCGCTTCCGAAGAACAGGGTGGGCCGAACAAACTGAGCGATGATCAGGCTGACAAGACTTCTCGATGGCTTCAACAGGCGGGCGTCGAGAACTTTTGCTGCGGAGAGGAGCGGATCCACAGGTTCTGCTGCGAAGTGGACACCTGCATCTCCAAGCTGGTCGGTGAGTCGATTATGGATGGCCCCGTTCTGTGGTCGAGTGAGCTGTACCAGCGGGACAGACGGACTTTGGAGGGCAACAGGAATCCGCGTGAAAGGGAACACCACTGGGACGACACTTCAAGCGTCATGAGCGATCCCGAACGCAGGTTCCTATCCACAGGCAGGCCGGGCTCTGTCCGGGACCTACGGGCCATGTCGGCTCACAACTCCAGCCAGCAATCATTCGACTCTGGTAGCTACCGGTTCTCGAGGGCGAGCACCGTTCTTTCCGACATCGTCGATGGACAAGACTACTTTGGTGTCTCGTCTCCAGTCCACACCATCGATTCTAGCTCGACATTTTGGTCGCCTTTCCAATCTGCCGTTTCCACGAGCTCCGCCACCTCGCGCGCGCAATCCCCGACTACGAGCGTGACGAACCTGTCCAACGCGTTCCAGCACCCCCATCACTCACTTGGGTCGCATGCCGGCCATTCCACCGGTCGGCCCGGGACGTCTGCTTCGTCGAACGAAACGGTTTACCAGCAGCGCCAGTCCGAGGACAAGGCACGGTTCTTGAGTGAGCTGCGCCAGACCTTGGTCAGCTTGCTGCTATCCGACCTTGGCACACTGGTTTTTGCTCGGGGGTCCGAGACTGACGACTGGTTCTCGACCTTGGGTCAAGAGTGCATTGAGAGGCGTGACGCTCTCGATCGACGAGCGCGAAGAATGGGCAAGTCCGGGAAGATGTCTCTGAAACCTCGCGTCATCGAGAAGAAGAAGAGCTTTGGCAACCTGCGAGGGGCCGGCGAGACTGACAAGAACTCCGAGACGACGGAGACGAGCAGCACTCCCGGAAACGACAGCTCCGCAGCCACGAGCGACACAGTGTCTGCGCGCTCCAAGCAAGCGGTCAAGGAGTCGACTGCCGAGTTTCCTTTCAAGAAGGCGTTCCAGCGATTGCTTCGCATGTTCAGCGTGCATCCCAACCCACACGCAAAGCTGAGCGCCCTCCACGAGCTCGAGCAACTTATCGTCGCCTCTTTGGCAACCAGCTCGAAGAGATCGAGGCTCGGATGGAATCGACCAGATTTCATGCCTCCGACAAGCCAGGAGTCAACAGGGAACGGCCGCTCTAACCCCCTCGAGGAGGTGATTGACAACGTCAGAGAGCGACGATCCCACGCGCTCCAGCAGTCGCCCCTCACTTCTCCGCCACCCGCTGGCACCCAAGTGCGCCCGGGTACCTCGGACGCTCGGATGGCTGCTTCCAATAGCGCAGCGACCAAAGACGCCATCACGAATGTGCTGCGAAACCTTTTCCGAGACTCGTCTATCCGTCCCAAGACGCTCTTCCGCGACCTTCAGTTCATTGCTGCCTTTGTCAACCCGACGATCCTCGACCACACCGACAAGGGCACTGCTTTCTGGGATACCGCTCTCGCCGCCTTGGGCCTCAAGCAGGAGGTGTGCCGTACCATGATCGAGGTGGCGGACGAAGTCCAGGGCGCTTACACCAACACCCGAAAGACAACAAACGATACCCAAGTACAGGATGTAGAGCGGCTGGAAACCGACTCGCCTCCGCCTGCCAACACTGCCTACAGCCTAGCACAGGCAGGTAGGATGTGGACCATCACGGCCAAGGAGGGCTTGCCCACCGCGCAGAGAGAGCTTGCCATCTTTTACTTGTCCAACCCCGAGCTTGTGGAGCGTACGACTATCCCGCTGTCAAAGCCGCGCGAGGTTTTCAAGCAGGCTGTGATGGACAAGTACGCCGGCACCTCGGGCCGCAGCGGTCCGGGCGCCCGGCTTTACGCCGGCGACCGAAGCCGCACGTCGGCTGGCGCGTCTGGCCTCGGTGCCACGATGGGCTCTCAACATCCCAGCCAGGACCCCGCCTCCAAGGATGGAGACGTGCGTAGCGACCCTGCTCTCATGTGCGTAGCCGTCCACTTCTTCCAGGCAGCAGAGCAGGGTGGCGACGAGCTTGCCACGTCCTTCCTTCGCCAGAACGAGTTCAACGGCATGGCCTAGCACGCGAGGCAAGGAACATTTTACGTTTTATAATTCTTGCGTTTGCTTTTTATTATCTTCCTCTCTATTCCCTGCCAGCCTCGCCGGGGGCGAGCTTTCGTTCTTGATTTGACTCCCTAGAATTTCTCATGATGGCGGCACAACATTGGATCTCATTTATCATGGCATATAAACCGGGCATTTTCTACACCGGCGGGTCAGTATTAAAGACGTGCGACATGATGTATTCGTTTGCTTTGACAGACACCTCCACCACCCCCCATGTAGAAGGTGGGAAACATTTGTAAGCGGGCATATGGTTTTTTTTTGGAGGATATACCACTTTTCTATGATTATGACTAGGATATGAAATACAGGATTGGGTTTTAAGATGATTCGCGTTCACTCGCCATCACTGTGATATGACTCTTTCAATTGTTGAATGTCCATCGTGAGGATCTTTGAGCCACGGGGCCCAGTAATAAGGCCACAAAGTCTCCCGGCATAGTAGTGGTGTCGCGCGTCGAGAAATACGACCATCAAGTCGATTTCGGAGACAAGCAGAAGTCTTCGGTGGCGAAGCAGTGATCCGGAGCGTGGGTCGCGCGGCGAACGACATGAGAGGAGCGAAACATCAAGTCAAGCCAGTAAAAATTACCAAGTAAAAGGCGCTTCCCTGTTTCTGCATAGAAGCAGCACCTCGTGTGATTATCAGGAGCGTCTTAAGCCCTACCTGGATTATATCGGCCGAAGCCCTCCCTACAGGTTCATGCTAGCTAGATGCCGCGCCAACTAGAGTTCTTCCCGAAGCCCGTTCCGGACGGAACTCTGGCTGGAACCGGCGCCGGACGTTGTGCCGGCTAGCAGGCCCCCCACATTAGGCCGATCCCGTGCTGGAACCCGTGGCCTTCGGGTTTCCCTATAGTCTGGGACAGCTGGAGGAACTTTACCTGTATCTGTTCAGCGTTTATAGCCTTTGACTTCCCATGTGAATGTTCTTGGCTTGATGAGATGAGGAGATCTCCCCGGTACGAGACGCAGGGTGTGATCTTCTGTGTCTGTTGAGCTGTCCAAGACCTCTCCAGTCCACGCCTCCCGATGTTGCACCGATGTCTCAACCGTCTGGTTCCTTTAGCCAGCTGGGCAATTCAGTCAACATCTCATCTTGCACTTTGAAAACTCGAAAGGGATCTCGAAATGACTTGTGATACTAACGACCTTCTCGGCATTGCCGCAATCGATTTGCACGGAATCTCCGGTCATTAAAACACTCCTCAACATTCGTTTCAATTCAGCCACCTCAAGTCTGAGGCCGAGAGGAAACAACCAACCCAGTCCCAGGCCTGGATCCCTCGGCCCTTTACTAGCGAAATATCGATTTTTCCACCATAGCCAACGTAGATCTTCCCGCCAGGGCCTGTCCACGAAGTGCGACAGTAGATTCCATCCATCCTCGACTGGTCTGGTTCAGCTGGCAGACAGAACCGTGCTCAGAGTCGGGGGCCTGCCGAAAGAACGCAGTGAGATTGTCGTCAAGGCAATGCGCAGCCGCTAGCTTTGCCGCGCGTTTGACCAGCAGAGGCAGACATGCGAGAATCTTTACCGAATCGCCGTCGCTGAAGAAGTTGCAATATCCACCGCAAGTTCGTACGTGAGTCTCTCGACTATGATTTGAGGGATGAACATCGACAGACAAAACTGCTCAAAATAAGAAGCCGGGCACTGCTTGGTCCCTTCAGGTACAGTGAAGTGATTGAATAGGCCGCAGCAACCGCGCATCAAGTCGGCATTCAGCACCAGGGTCTCTGAATAGATCCATAGCAGACATCGGAGTCGGATAACGGAAGCGTTAAACTGCGCTTTGGCATCGCGGGTACGGCGGTCATATCCTTCGAGAAGCGAAAGGGAAGCTTCGCCAGGAAGCCACAAATTCTGACGATCAGTATATGCTCTCACGATCGATTGAAAAAACAACCTCATCTCGGATCTTGCCCGGGCGCCCATACACCTGGAGCCGATTATCGATGCGACAGCGTCAAGGGGTTGCTTTTCTGTGCCCAAAAGCTCAGCATGACGCTTCAGGCCCTGAATGACCGCGCGGAGTCGGCTGGCGCTTGAATCGACCATGTCAACTGCTTTGGCAAGATCTGGCCACTGCTCGTTGCAGATAGCGATTCGTCGAAAGTCTTTGATTCTTAACCTGTCATGTCGAATAGGCGCCATTGGACGGGGGCCTAGCTCCTTCTTCAGACGCCGAATCCATGCGTTCATGGTCTCTTCGAAGAACGCATCTGTTCTTTTCATGTCTTTAGTATTACATGCACCCCGAACTGGCGCAGACTCGTCAAAGAACTTTCGTAAGCCGGTCCTTCTGACGTCCTCTAGGGCAATCGAAGTGACCGGGTCCGGCTCGTCGTCGAAGGAGTCCAGGAATCGCGCGGAGAGGCCGCACCTTGTACTGCAGACATCGTTAGTCTAGGTCTCTTAAGGAAAACTCTCGTCAAGGGCACAAATACCAGATCATCTCCAGACTGAGTGGGCTCGACCAAGCCTTTTTGCACTTGGGGCAGAAGTCGTTGTAGGAGGTGCGGTTCGGGAAGAGGACGCTCATCTCAACTTCGTCCCCGTTCTTTATCGCGTCCTCCCAGGAAGGGACACTGGGACTGTTCACAAGGAAGGTCTCTTCTGTCGTGTTGTTTCGTAGGAGGTAGCTTCTGTGCTCTACGGCCAGACACGTTCGATGGCCGGCGCAGAACACGTTTTCGATGAAGGTCGCCAGGTCCTGTGGCAAGTTCAATGTAATGGTCTCGACGAGATATCTTGGAAGGTTGAGGCGTCCCAATTCAAAGAACAGAATGGCAAAACATGGAGACATGAACTTGCATCCCAGCATTTTATGCCTGCCAGTGACAGGGCATGGAACTCTGATCGAGCGTCCACGAGGACGAACCTGGGACCGATATCTGGGGGCTTAGGCAGTCCAGCTGGGGGACAGGGGTTCGTGACATGGATCGAGGATCTTGCAGAGTACCAGACCAGTCAGGTCACCAATTTTCCTACCAAAGGGGAGGGGGTTTGATCACTCACCCAATCCTCAAGTCAATAACGAACTTGATCATATCAAACGTAGCACTGAGCTTGTGACAGATCCCACTCATTACCGCGTCATAAACAGGCCACCGCAACATCCGAAAGATTCTTCGAAGCCGTCTGGGGCTGTCTTCGGGGGTTACCCCCAAATCCAGCTCGAGTCTCCGGATACGCGCGAGGAAGTCGCGCAGAAGCTGGTCGAGATTTTCCAGATCTACGCTGAGATGCGGCTTGAGCATCCTACCTTGTTCGCCTTTTAGAAACTCGCGCAGATGGACGGCCCCGTTGGCAAAGGACTTGTACGCCTGGGCGTGGTCGGCAAAGCCGTCCCTGGCCTCGCCGCGGAGGAGGCGAGTGCATCTTCCGAGTCCTCGGAGGACTAGGTAGCAGTCGCCGATGCCGACCCCAAACGACTTGTTTGTCTCTCTGGACCTGAGCGATCGGGGTTGTTGAATGGGTGTGATGGAGGATGGGGAGAAAAACTCGGGAAGTGATGTGAGGGGAAAATTGGGACGTGAATCCCGGGTGGCGATGCTTCTTATGGGCATGAAGGGTTTCTTAGGTATTTAATCTTCCCCAGGAGTTCTTTCCCAATTGTAATTTCGAGGTCCTCCAAGCTCTTGCTTCGGGGCAGGCAGCGATTGGACTGCACTGTGCCATCCAGTGCCGATGGTGATACGGCATAAGTTTGTCTGCACGTTGCGCATCAGAATCAGGCTCTCATGCAGTTGTAGCCTCGTGACAAACTCCAGGGTCCAATAGAGCATGCATCAATACTGCAGGGTGAGGGGTTCTGGCCCCAAGGCAGATTTTCAACTTTGGCTGTTTAGCAGGCCAGTAATCGTAGGGCCAATGCAATGGGCAGATCTTGAAAACTGCACATTTCGCATCTAGACCACATCAAGCGCCGAAGACTCCATGGAGGTGTACGGGAATTTATTCAGGACAGACAGGCGGCAACCCTCGTGACGCGGCCCTGCGACACTTCTGTTGCAGCTCACAGCCTGCCTACCTAGATAGTTATTTATTGTGATTGTGGGCGATCGTGGTGCCGGGTGGGCTTGCCAACATATCTCTAACATGTCCAGTACAGACTTTTATATACCGAGATAGTTAGGTACTTGAAAAGATTAGCTGTTAATGAGCATTGCCAATCTCCAAATGTCCTCATGCCATCAGCTGCCCCCTTTCACAAGACCTGCCCGCGTAACTAGGTACCCAGACATGCTGCAACTACTTCTCTTATACATGCCCTTTTGCAAAAGAAGTATAAGAGCCAAAGTAGAACGTGACCTGAGTTCTACAGCACCCCAATCCATGAGGTTGTTGTTCACGTGCCGGGACGATGGGCGCGGCAGGAACGTGAAGAGATCGGTGCCGCTGATCGGTGCAGGGTTTGCATTCGGGATCATGCCTAGCACTAACATAATGTTGGCTACTATCCTCTCATCACTCACCTCTATCTCTAGTTTATTTCCACCCAGAATATGATCACAATGGCAAAATACTACAGCTGTTGTTTTGTATGCTCTTCCCGCATGCCGAGATAAGTACAACCAGCTCTTCGCTTATTCGCAGCGTATACCGAGAGACACCACCTCAGCAACATTATTTAAAGCAATAACAGACGGCCTATCTTATATTCTCGGACTCTCCAGGCACGTATTACAGTAATCATAGGAGTCATAACACTTGATATTAGTAACCACGTCTGTGAGCTAATAACGGCTATTAATTAAGACCCGAGATCGCTAATAATGCTGCTGGCATCAGTCAAACAATCAACCTCTGCCTCGTCCATCATCTCTGCCCCCAACATATACACCAGAACACCAAGTCTGCTAGTGATCACATAGATAAACAGTTCACCGTTCAAAAGTCTTCTCCAAGGGGTCATCGACACGACTTCCGCGGTTTCTCGCACGACCGACAGCGCCCAGCTCGGAAGGACTATCAGCATGCCCTTAAGATCTCTCAGCATCGCTGTGGAAAAGGACGTCACGCCTTAGTGATTTTCGCTTTCGAATCCCACAACCTACGTATCTATACACTCTCCAACGCAGGAGACGTGAATGGAATGAAGTGGCATAAGGATTCAAGTACTGCAACGTAGCACAACGTACTACGACCAAGAAGAGGCAACGGACGTGTGTATAAAAAGCCGTAGATGGTGTAAAGATTAGAATATCTATAACACAATCATATCTCTCTTAATATCTCCGGAATGCAAACATCCCCATGGAAGTGTCCGGACAAGAAGGCATCCCCGACAGCGTACTCAACACGCAGCTAACATCTCAGCAGAACATCACTCTACCCTCCCTCCCCTCGTCCATCATCGCCATCCCCCATGTATTCCTCCCAAGAACAAACAGAAAACGACAAAACCACTATATTACAGCAAAAAGCAGACGTTGCTCCAGCAATTACGCCTTATACTCCTCGTAGCAACACCACAGTGGTGAGCCGTTGAACGAGCAGAAGAAGATGTCCTTTCGCCTCCGCAACTATCGAAATCCGCCTTCCACTTCCTTCCTCCAATTTTCAACAAGCGAAACACGAACTCGGCGAGACTATTTAAGAGTAGTAGCAGAAGACTTCTGTACTAGTCAAACCACATTCTTGTCCTTGCTGTAAAAGTGAAGGACTTTTGATCACCACTCCCCAGCCAAACTGGCCCCGGCGAACGTAAACAGTGAAGCCAGTTCATGCAGGTATTCCGCGCGGGCTGTGATGGACTCTTGACCATCAACTCTTGGAGAGCTCGTCGTCGCTCATCTCCATCTCCAACATATTCCTCCCTAGAATCTCCCTAAAACAACAACACATTAAATTCTAAAAAGTCCAGTAGCTAAACAAGGCATGCCCGACAGACAAACTCGCATTGCCATTCAACGCACCAAAGGGAAGTATCTCTCCACCCTACCCAATGTGGTGAGCCAGGTTGATATGCGGTGCAACACTGACTTCAAAAAGAGACAACGGTGTGTGCAGCGCTTATAAAGGGGGTTATTTTGGGTAATGCATTACTGGAATACATAAACCAGACCAGGCCTCAGCTTGAAAACCTGCACAATAACAAAGCAAGATGTGCGGGCAGTCAGGGCACATTGGGCCACGAAAGAACTGGAATGATATCAACACTAGAATTTATTTGTCTCTGATCAAATAATCTTGGACAAATCTACGAATAAACCACAAAATGCCGCCAGCCGATCTCGGCTCGGCCGAAGCCATGCAAAACCCCTTCTCACTAATGAGCTGTCTGCGTGCGCTCTTTAAGCGATGCGTTTGACAGTATATACAACTGCATCTTTAGACCCGAAACTCCTATTCCCTTATAATTTTCATGTCCGCATCACCATGATGTCGTCCGGCCGTCAAGTCCAGCCGGAGCATTCCAGATAAAAAACAAGCTTTTGTTGTGAGCCACCCACCAAACCCAGAGAAAGAAATTGTCTACTGCCCCCTTCCGAATCGAATGTCAAAGTCCTTGAGCACGCTCATGATACTCGCGGCCTCGACCTCGATCGGTAGCCGCGAAGGCGATGGCAGCGTCTGGCCGGGCTTGGGCGGCGCGGCGCGGAGCTTGGGCAGCCACGAGCCGATGTCATCGGTGGCCTTCTCGAAGTTGCGATGGCTGGCCAAGGTCTTGTAGGCATCGGCGCAACTAAGGCTCAATCCGAGTTCCGCCCTGGACGGCAGCTTGGGAGGCGCGGAGCCGGATTTGCAGCACCCGCCTCCCGGACCGGCACCGCCGCAGCACCCACCGCCGGAGCCGCCGTTGCGCTCGAAGTTGGCGGAGAGGGCGCGGCAGAAGAGGCCAGACTTGGGGTCGGCGAGACACTGTGCGCAGCTGCCGGGGCCGTTGGGGCCACAGCCTCGGGAGACCGGGGGCTGCGTAGTCTGGGGGCGAGGACGAAGTTTGACGGCGCCGTCAGAGTCGATCTCCATAGGAGGAGGGACGGCGTCATTCTCCGAGGGGGGAGGGGTCTGGGTCTGCTGGGAATAGGCGGGAGGAGGACCGTAAGGGGGGTTGGCGCCAGGGTTAAGCGTCATGTCAGCGCACAGGCAGTAGGTTCCCTGGTCGCAGAAGCCGCATCGCTCCTTGGGAGCAATGGTTGGAAGTGGCTGCGTTTGCGTGATGGAGAAGTTGGACTGCTGCGGTTGCGGCTGCGGTTGCGGCTGCGGCTGTGGCGGCTGCTGTGCCTTCTTCGAAAACATCGCAGTGAAGTCGATCTCGGTCTCCTCGTGGACCGGGTTGGGCTCGGTGCGAGCACGCTTCTCCGACGACGTCGGGGCGGACGGCGACGGGGCCCGCTTGAGGTCTGACATGATGGCGCTCTTGATGGTCTCTTCGAGACACTCGCATCGTCCTCCTAGGGTGCATCTGCCGCAGCCCGTGACGGTGCCGGCGAGGACGTCGTCGGCACAGGCGCACGAGCCGCTAGGACCGCAGGACCCGCACCCAAATGGGGCCGGCGAGTCTTCCATCTGCGTCGAGTCCTCGGGCGATACGATCTGGGAGATAGAGAAGGGCTGGTTCGAGTGGCCGGTCGTGGAAGCGGCAGACTCGTGTTGGGTGAGGGTGACGGAGGAGTCCCGGCGGAGAGGGCCCGTGTTCTGCTCGGTCCAGCGCCTCTTCTGGCCTTCGAGGTCTGCCTCGGCCTTGACTCGTTCCTTCCTCTCGCGCTCGAGGAGGTTCTCGAGGACGAGACAGCGGGACTTGAAGGCCTGCAGCTCCATCTCCAGGCCGCGCACCTTGTCCTTGAGCTCCTTCTCGGTCTTCTCTTGGGCTTCTCGCTGCTCGTCGAGCTGCTCCTCCAGCTCGCCGACCCTAGCAGCCCTGCGCTCGCGGAATGCCCGTTGGGCGGCACGGTTCTGGGCCTTGCGCTTGGTGGGCGGCGTATCGGTGGCAGGCTTGCGGCCGGGCTTCGGCCGAGGAGGAATGACCCACTCCTTGGTGGTCATGGACATCTTGGGGGCGGCCTCGGTGGGCGGCGGGCTGATGACGGAAGCCATGGACATCTTGTTTATCGGCTGGGGCGGCCTTGCCGAGATGGGAGGCGGCGCGGCGTTCGGTCTGATTGCTGGCAGCTGGTGGGATGGATGGGGATGGGAGGCATTTGTCGGACCGCCCGGGGTTGATGCGCCGGGAGTAGACGCAGCGGGCGACGCGGCGGAGACGGGGGTCGAGACAACCGAGTTGGAGCGGGAGGCGGTGGTGTAGACGCTTCCTCGCCGCGAGTCGGCTGGTGGTGAGGTGACGGGCGAGAAAGCAGAGGAGGTGTGGTTGTGGGAGGATGAGGAGACGGAAGTGGAAACAGGTGAGGCGGCCATCATGGAAGGGACGAACGGACAGCTGGGTTCCGCAGGCGGGGTTCGGTACGGGCGCTCATTCGCTGTTGGGGGGTGGGATGGAGTGTTGGCAGGTGGCTGTCAGGCGGCATGCAGCGCTGGTGCTGCAGAATGTGGGCAACGGCGCGGTACTTGATACCGCTACCAAGGTGAAGCCGATGGTAAAGTACCTCACGGTACGTATGACCACCTGAGTTTAATTCCGAGGAACCGGTTCGGCGGAGGTGGTGAGTCTCGGCGAAAACCCAACAGGGTGGCGGTTTGTGATGCTTTGAACTGGTGGGAAGAGGGGAGTTGAAAAAGACGATGTCCCGCGGTGGCGGCGTGGTGTTGATGTCTTGCAAACAAGCTGTATCTCTTCGGAGAGGAATCGGCGTTGTCCCAACGCTGCGAGTGCTTTGCTCTGCTTGTGATGATGCAGCGATCTGAGCTGATGCCGAGCTGATTCGAGCAGAGCCCCCCGGCAGCGACTGCAAAGCTGATAGGCGCGACCCGACACAACGCAGAAGAGTTGGCGTGTTGCGTCTGATCTGGCCACTACAGCCGGTGAGCCGGATGTTGCGAGCGGGCAGGAATGCGGGTGCGTCGTGGTATGTAAGTGTTTCGATGTTAGATGAGCAAAGAATAAGTGAGGTGTAAGAGGAGTGAAAATTTGCAGTCTCGACGATGTCCCGGATGTTTGGCGGCGGGCGACAATTGACTCTGCGCTGGGCTGGCTGGGGGCGGAGGGGAGCCAAAACAGAGCGGAGGGGGAATAGAGGGACGACTGGAGGGGGAACGGGGGGAATCGGGGAGATGTGATTGAAAAGGAATTTTTGATCTGATTGATAAGATTATCTTGCTCGTAAGGCCCCCACTCAGGGCCTGCCACTAGTCGCTTTTTGCACTGTATTTTGCTCTTTTTTCTGGCAAGCGCTTCCCGGTTGGTTCCCAGATGCTGTGGCTTTTTTCATGGGGAACCTAGGTACCGGGAAGCAGGTACCTGCCGTAGGTACCTGAGAGAAAGGCCCATATGCACAGTGCTTCCAGTGACAGCAGCACACCGGGTCGGGTCATGTACATCGTGGAATCGTTCGACGGGGGCCCTGCGATCTCGGAACTCGTCCTCGTTGGCTGCGCCGGGCCACAGCACAGCCCGACTTATCCCACGTCTCCTCCACTCCCACGGATCAACGCCTCTGACTGACGAACCGGTCCACTGTTTGTCTAGTTTCCACGGCGTAACAATCCAACCCCTCTTGACCATCATGGCTGCCATCGTCGCCAAGCCTCACCACATCCCGAAGGGGCTTGAGCCTTGATCTCAGGGTCTGCCGATGTCGCAGGATGGTATACTGTGCAAACTTCAAAGTAGATACATCACGGCGTGTCAGATGTAACTCGCCGCCGGGGTGTATCGCATCTCTTGACTCCTGTCCATCACACACCGACAAATAAGAGCTGCCCTTTGTCCGATGACTCGTCTCGTATCCCGAGAGCAAGCACGAGGCAGCTGTTGGCCATGCTGCTTACTGCGTACTAGGTAGTGTTGCGCATGTCATTGAGTTCAGTTTGAACCGTTAATGATTACCGAGCCAAACTCAGGCACCAATTGACTTCATCTGCCAAAGTCAAAATGATAGGAAATAATGCACAAAAAGAGAACAATAAACAAAGGACAACAACCACAATAAGCCCAATAACACCGAGCTCGGGGATCTATGCCCTCAATGGTACATCCCACCCTCCATCAGCCCGAGGCCTGTCCGTGTCACCGCCATTCGTCCAATCGCCTCGGCGCAGTTCATCAGGACCAGAGATCAGGAGGTACTTGATAAGATGTCACCACCACCCATTCCGTCTCGCCCTATTACCGACGACGCCCATCAAGTGTACCCTGCCGGGCTGCCTGCAGGCCCCGGACTCGGCTGGAGGTTCGGGATCCCACACGAGAGTCGTGCCATTTTGGCTCACCCGCAGCTTCCCTTCCGACAAGCGCTCACATGAGATGCTGGGTTTTCGTGACTGTGTTTTTTCTCTTACATGTTGTTTCCTCTAGCTGAAAAGTCACTCCGGAGAAAGCACCACAGCGGCCCCCCAGCACCAATTGACTTGCGCAGGTAGATCGGCCCTTCATTCCACTCGATTATCCCATCAAGTGGAGGCACTGGAAGTGGGAGCCCGGAGTCGTGACCACAATGGTCCTGCTGGCGGGACATACCGTCTACGAGACTGCGGTAATTGTCGGCGTACCGTCACTTCCAGGGTGGCCCTGAAGACTCTGCCTCACATGGGACTCCCTCCCAGTAAGCCAGGGACGGGCAGCTCGGCCTCCGGCTTTTTATTCCAAGGTCGCTTTGCCGCTGATAATCACAGCACTAGCTGAGCTCGAGTCGATGAATCTTTGCTCCCTTCCTCGCCTGCCATGGCATCTCCAATAACAAGGCTCTGAATGGCACACTGTGCATGATGACCATCTACCACCGAGGTAGCTTATCCCAAGGTTAGCAAAAGATGATGATGCGCGATCATCGTCTCTGGAGCAAGAATAATAATACAGCGTCAAAAGATTTGCGCTCGCAGGGTTCCCAATTGCCCAGTGCCCAACACCCACACTGGCGTAACCGTGTCCACTCTGCGATAGCTTGCGCCGGTGGAGCTGCGCGCACTGTCTACGCCCCTGCAATTCCCACAGTGGTGAACTTCCCCCCACCCCACCTTGCGCGTTGGAGCCAAATCATCCAATCCACGTCCAGCCTCTCGTGACCTGCAGACGACACCGCGAAGCTAGCCATACCAAACTCGACGACATCCTGTCCCAACAAATCCATTAAACGCCTCGAAGCTAAGGGTACTCTCGGCATTCGTACCTCTAAAATTTTCTAATTGCTAACTTAAACGGAAGGGACCTTGCTCCGAGCTGAAAAACAACCTTACGCCGACGTCGACCGAGCCACACCATCACGAACCACCAGCATCCACAAGTCAAGGGCGGGAGAGGAGGCAATTGCTCGCGCAACCCCCGAAACACACTAAACCAAACCAACCCACGCCCGCCGTCGCCCAGCATGTCCAATCTAGGCATCCAGTCGCCCACCCGGCAAACAGCAGCCTTCCACCTCCCCTCGTCCTCCTCCTCCTCCTCGGCCGGGGGCGGCAACGGCTCCGACGACTACGACGACGGCGCCCCGCTCCCCTTCCCCGCCGCCCTCCCGCGCTCCGACTTCCTCGCGCCCGACTTCCACCCGGCTCACTATCTCTCCGCCCTGCCGCACCGGCACCAGACCCTCGACGACCTGCGCGCGGAGCTCCGCGACCGCAGCGCCGCCATCAGCGCCGAGCTGCTCGAGCTCGTCAACGCGAACTACACCGCCTTCCTCTCCCTCGGCACCGAGCTGCGCGGCGGCGACGAGAGGGTCGAGAACGTGCGGGTCGCGATGCTGGGCTTCCGGCGCGCTGTGGAGGAGGTCAAGGCGCGCGTCCGGGCGAGGGGGGAGGAGGCCCGCGGGCTGAGCGGGGAGCTGGGGGATGTGAGGAGGGATATCGAGGCTGGGAGGAAGATGTTGGAGTTGGATGAGAGGGTTGCTGCGCTTGAGGAGCGGCTTGCGCTGGCGAGCTTGCCGGGTAAGGGTGTCCCGGACGAAGAGGACGATTGGGATGCGGATGACAGCGAGGAGTCGGAGGATGATGAAGAAGAGGGCTTGGTGGCGAGTAGCCCCGCGAAGTTGGCTGGGTTCGCGCAGGACTTCTGCATCATCGAGGCCCTGGCTGACGCCATTGGCCGAGACGTCCCCTTCGTGGTCAAGACGGAAGCGCGGATGACGAGGTGTCGGAACACCATCCTCCTCGACCTCGGGACGGCGATGAAGGAGGCTCGCAAGGCGGGCAAGAAGGGCCAGCAGCGGGTGGTCAAGTACCTGGGCCTGTACGGGCTCCTGGACGCCCAGGCGGAGGCGATCAAGGCGCTCAAGAGCAACTGAGCAACGACAAGGCGAAAAAGGAAACCGGCAGGCCAAAAAAGTAGCGATGCATATGATACCCAAATCTCCGACATGTTCTAGAGCGCTATGCCAGCTTTGATACAACGTGTAATAACACATATGATACATTGGTTTTGATCTAGTCCCCCGACGCCGGGCCTCTTCTTAAACCTCCTCTTCCCCCTTTTTTGTTTATAAATTACATGACGTTCGACAGCTGCTCGACGCCCACCGACTTGTCCGTCGAGTCAAACTTTCCGTTCAAGCTGAACCCAGGTCCCTGCGAGGAGCTCAGCACAACCTCGTGGACCTCCTTGTACACGCCGTCGAGCTCCTGGATGTCCTTCTTCACATTGCCCACAAACGCCTTCAAGTTCGCCGCCAGCATCTTGGGCGTGAAACCAAGCTGCCCAATACCCATGCGCACAACGCCCTGGCGCTCGCGGTAGTCGTCCGCGCCCATCGTCTCGCGGATGCCGTGGAGCACGTTGTCCGTGATGGTCTTCATGCGGCGGTTGGGCATCAGGCCCTTCGGTCCCAGCAGGCGGCCGAGCCCGGCCTTGTTGAGCGCCTGCTCGCTGTCGACGTGGCAGATGAGCCGGTTGAAGGTGATCTGCTCGTTGCGGATGGCCTCGAAGACGGACTCCTGGCCCGCGACGACGGCGCCCGCCTGGATCGCCTGCTGGGCGATGGGGCTGCCCTCCGGGCAGATGACGCCGACGCGCACGTCGGACTTGACCGGGTTCGGCAGGCGGATGCGGTTCTTGATGACGGGGCCGTTCCGGGGCGTCTTGAGGCGGATGTGGACCTCGTACTTGATGGACTGAGGGGGGCGGCCGACCTCGGTGGCGCGGAGGTAGCTGGGGAGATGACATTAGCTGGAGAAGGCCAATTGTCAGAGACAAAAAACACGAACCGGAGAGCGTCACAGAGCGAAAACTGCGGGCACTTATCGACGCGGTAGGCCTTGAAGTCCTTGGAGAGCTTCTTCTTCTTCTCCGTCTTCTTGGAGCCGCCCTGGTGGTTACTGGCGCATCGCGCCTGGGCGGCCGAGGGGGCGAGGAATCGGGGTATCGTGGAGGCCGTCGGTCTCGCGGAGGTGGCCAGGCTCAGGCGGGCCATCGAGGCCACGCATTGGGTCGTTGTCGCCATCGTAGGGTCGGGGTTGAGGGGTCTGAGATGGGAGCAACACCACACCAGAGGGCCCTTCGAAATCGTCGCGTGCAAAGCTCTGGCCCCAACGACAAGCAGAAAAATGTGTGGTGCCTCGAATGTCAGGCAGGAAACTTTTCTATCTTATCGGTGTCGGTCGGTATCTTATCGGTCGTCGCTCGGATCCACTCCGGTGTGTCGGTACGTACAAGTTCCCAAAAGCATACCACTGTCACCAGAGCGTACCGTGTTGCATCTAGGTGAAGAGTCATACTCGAGTCTCTGTGTGTATAAAATTGTTTAAAAGCGCGGTATCGGAGCTGAGAGCTTTCACCTTCTCAATTTTTTGTTTTCAACTTTCTGTTGTACTGTAAAGGCCCCAGGACCAGCGCGACGTCATACCTGAAGTCACTAACAGGCACCTTGCGGATACCTCCTGCTACAGCGCATTCTCGCTGAGTGACCAATCACACCTCCACAGAGACCGTCCTCGGTGAGCTGCCGCGCCGTGCTGTTACCCCTCCATGATTTTTAACCCCACCACGAAATATCAGCTCCTCCAAACATTTGACTCACGAGACACCAGGACCATCCTGCCCATCCTCAGCCCCGACCGCGCGATCGCCCCAATTGGACCCCCGAACACCGCAATCATGAAGGCCGAGGAGCTCCAGTCCCTCCCCACCGCCCTGAGCGGCGACTTCAAGTCCATCGAGCCGCACCTCCGCGTCCTCGACAAGCACCTGACGCTGCGCACCTTCGTCGAGGGCTACTCTCTCGGAGATGTCGAGACCAAGATCTGGCAGACCCTCAAGTCCAACAAGGCTGCCATGGGCTTCATCCGCAAGGGCGCGCTGGTCAACCTGACCCGTTGGTGAGTCTTGTCCGTCTCCGTTTGGGGAGCACCTCGCCACCGGGACAAAGCTGATTGTTGCATCACCAGGTTCACCTTCATCGAGAACACCCACCCCGAGATCCAGACCGAGACCAAGGCCGCCGATGCCGCCCGCAAGGCCAAGGTCGCTGCCGCTAGCAAGGCCGGCGCCAGCTACTCCCTCGCCCTCCAGAACGCCGACCAGGGTGTCGTCACCCGTTTCCTGCCCGAGCCTTCGTGAGTTGCCCCTGTAGCTCGACCCGTTCTCCCGATACCTTTCTGACCGCAAGCAGAGGATACCTTCACATCGGTCACGCCAAGGCCGCCCTCCTGAGCGACTACTTCGCCCACGAGGCCTACAACGGCAAGCTTCGCCTGCGTCTCGACGACACCAACCCCGCCAAGGAGAGCGAGGAGTTCCAGGACGCCATCATCGAGGACCTGGCCATGATGGGCGTCACCCCCGACGCCGTCTCCTACACCTCGGACTACTTCGACTACCTCTACGAGACCTGCATCCGCCTCATCAAGGAGGGCCACGCCTACGCCGACGACACCGAGCAGGAGCAGATGCGCAACGAGCGCACCGAGGGCATCGCGTCCAAGTGCCGAACCCGCCCCGTCGAGGAGAACCTGCGCATCTTCACCGAGGAGATGAAGAACGGCACCCCCGAGGGTCTCAAGAACTGCATCCGCGCCAAGATCTCCGTCGACAGCCCCAACAAGGCCCTCCGCGACCCCGTCATCTACCGCTGCAACGTCGAGGACAAGCACCACCGCACCGGCGACAAGTGGAAGATCTACCCCATGTACGACCTCGCCTGCCCCGTCGTCGACTCCCACGAGGGCGTCACCCACGCCCTCCGCTCCACCGAGTACACGGACCGCAACCCCCTGTACCAGTGGTTCATCGACACGCTCAAGATCCGCCAGGTCTACATGCACGACTTCAGCCGCATCAACCTCGTCCGCACCTTCCTGTCCAAGCGCAAGCTCGCCAAGATCGTCAACCAGGGCACCGTCTGGGGCTGGGACGACCCGCGCATGCCCACCATCCGCGGCGTCCGCCGCCGCGGCATGACCATCCCCGCCCTCCGCGAGTTCATCATCAAGCAGGGCCCCAGCCGCAACGTCGTCAACATGGACTGGGCGTCGTTCTGGAACACCAACAAGAAGGTCATCGACCCCATCGCCCCCCGCCACACGGCCATCCTCGAGAAGGACGCCGTCAAGGTCAAGGTCACCGGCCCCGAGGCCCCCGCCGAGCCCCGCACCGAGGACAAGCCCAAGCACCCCAAGAACCCGGCCGTCGGCACCAAGAAGGTCGTCTTCGCCAACGAGCTCATCGTCGACCAGGCCGACGCCAAGAGCTTCAAGAAGGACGAGGAGATCACCCTCATGGGCTGGGGCAACGCCTTCGTCCGCGAGGTCGGCGCCACCGACCCCATCGCCGACCTCACCCTCGAGCTCAACCTCAAGGGCGACTTCAAGACCACCGAGAAGAAGGTCACGTGGCTGTCGACGGCGGGCACCAAGCTCGTCAAGGCCGAGCTGTGGGAGTTCGACTACCTCATCAAGAAGGACAAGCTCGAGGAGGACGACGTGCTCGAGGAGGCGCTCAACCCCGTCACGTCCTCCATGGAGACGGCGTGGTGCGACGCCGGCGTCGGCGAGCTCAAGAAGGACGACATCATCCAGCTCGAGAGGCGGGGCTTCTTCCGCGTCGACAAGGGCCTCGACGAGGGCGACAAGGTCGTCCTGTTCGCCATCCCCACCGGCAAGGCCAAATAAGTAAAAGGAGCCATGTTATTTTGTTGTTCGTAGATATTTTTTCATGAGATCAAAATGAACGAAAGCATGAAGCACGCCACGGGTATTCCGTACCCCCATCTACCTGTC
Source organism: Colletotrichum plurivorum (assembly GCA_014235945.1). Classification (NCBI taxonomy): domain Eukaryota; kingdom Fungi; phylum Ascomycota; class Sordariomycetes; order Glomerellales; family Glomerellaceae; genus Colletotrichum; species Colletotrichum plurivorum. Next base: position 70,414 of record WIGO01000114.1, read on the forward strand.
CACCGTCGTAGTTGAAATTAGGGGACTTTGGTTCGGCTGTTGATCCTTGTCCAACCAACCCCGTAACCAACGAAAACCGTGTAAATCGCTCCGCAGCAGCACTCTCTGTTGGTGCTGTGCCGCTCCGGGGGGGCTTGGCCGGGCGTCCTTGGTAGAGTCACTCGTCTATCAGTCGGGGCACGCAAGAAATAGACAAGCTTCCTGGGCTCACCGCATTGAAAAAAGCCCGAGTGACAAGGGACGCGAAGTCAGCCTTGCCGAGTTCTTATATTTAATCGTCTCCTTGCCCTGCATCGCCAACTCTCCGTTCGTCTCTCTCGTCGCCAAAAGTCCACCGTCCCACAGTATCCACCAAGAAGCCAAGCCAACACTGAAGAAACCGAAAAAATCAAACCAGAGAGAAGAGAGGAGGAAAAAAAATCAACAGACACAAAGAAAGAACACTCGAGTCAATCCACGCAAAACACAATGCGCGCCCTCACAACACTCACGTCCCTCCTCGCCCTGGCCCCGGCCCTAAGCCAAGCCTTCGTCTTCACATCCCCCCCAACCTCCCAAAAACTCAACCTCTCCGCGCCCATCGAGCTAGTCTGGCAAGAAGGCAAGCGCAACGGCGACGCGAGCTACACAGAATTCGACCTCTGGTTCTGGGGCGGCTTCGCCAGCGGCGGCGAGTTCGGGTACGAGCTGGAACAAAACCTGACGCTCGTCGACGAGGGGAGTTACGTCTGGGACCCGAAGAACCAGACGGACGCGCTGCGGAGCGTGCCGAATACGATTACATCCAAGAAGGCTTTTTATTTTGAAGTTAGGGTGCACGCTGCGAATGAGGAGAGGGGAGCGAGGGAGAGGAGTGAGAAGTATGCTGTTACGGGGTATGAGCTCATTGGGGCTGGGAGTCAGGTGAAGGCGGCTTGGGGGGTTGTTTTGGGTGGTCTTGCTGTTGCTTTGTTGAGTTAGGGATGAGGTTGTGTTCGGCTTTGTTGTAATCAAGGCTCGGAGGTGGAAGAGGATGGAGGGAGGCTCTTGATCTCGGAGCTGGTGCTTCCACGTTGCACACTACGACTCAATATGGGTAATCAAATTGTAATGAAATCTTTCTTCCTGGTCCCAACTCTTTTTTTTGTTTACATAGGAATTGCATCCAGCAGCGTAAACATGTGACTAGATGATAATACTTACCTCCAAAGCCTCCATTCGCAAATCTCCACCGATTCAAGGTCGCAGGAATCGGTACTTCACCGCGTGGAAGAAATGAAGCCTGGACATAGACATGCACGTAATACGTACCATGTACCCTCGACGCATGCCCAGGCTGGCTCCTTGATAGGCAACATCTGCAGGTCGCAGATGGTACGCTTTGCTTTCTATCCAATGGCCGCCGAGAGGGGGACACTGCGGCGCAGCGTCAGACTTGCGAATTCTCACGGAAACATCACCCCAATCTCCTCAGCAAAGCTGAAATCATGGAAGAATAATCGACCTCGCAGTCATATCACGCAGCGCCCTTAGAGAGCAGCAGTGCCGGTGATCGCCCCGGACCGTACCGGAAGTTCCAGACACCATCCGGAATACGGCTCATACGGGTGTTTCCCGACCTCATCAACAGCCACATCGCCTGCGAGCTCCACTACTTCGACCCGCCCCCGCCCGATCTCGATTACCGCTGTCTATCCTATGTCTGGGGCGAACCGCAACCGACCAATCCCGACTACCTCTACCTACCCGATCTCTGGGGCGAACCGCAGGCATGCGACCGTATCTACATCAGGCGTCATGATGCGCCAGATTCTTCGTGGCACGAGTTCGAATGCCGGTGGAATCTTTGGAGGTTTCTCGACTACGTCCGACGGGCCGGGCCAGGGATCTGCGACCAGCTGTGGTGGGCCGACTACCTGTGCCTCGATCAGACGGACGAGGCGGAGAAGGCGGTCCAGGTCCCGAGGATGGAAGAGATTTACTCGACCGCCCGAGAAGCCGTCATATGGCTCGACCTCAGTGAAGCACAAGAGCAGGGCCTGCGGTCCATTCGGCATATCTCGGCGGAAGAACTTCTGGAAGCAAAGATCAAGGGAACTCTCCTCCCTTACCATCTTGAAGTCGTCTCGTCAATTTTTAAGCACGAGTACTGGACGCGAATCTGGACCGTTCAGGAAATCAACCTGGCCAGGAAGTTTTGGATCATCACCAAGAGTATCCCCTGGGTAGACGGTGATGAGATGGTTAGCGAATACCAAAGCGTCTCTCAGATCGTCCATCCCAGTACGTGCGACGTTCCCCTGGCATTACGGACGTTGAAACGGTGGCCCAACGCAAAGGTCCCCCTCCTAGACCTTTTAACAGTCTCCAATGAGAGTGGTATGCAGTCGACGGTGCCCCATGATCGAATATACGGCCTTCTAGGCCTTGTTGGATCAAACGCCGACGGTACATCACCCCGCGATCTCATCGAAATCGACTACAACAAACCGTGCTCCGAGGTGCTTCTCGATGCCCTTTTCGAAGCAGAGCATGACCTGACAGAATGGAAAAGATTTTCCTGTCTCGGGACGCTGCTCCGTACCCATCCTCTGCGGCGTTCTGGCCTGTCGCTCCGGGCGTACCTGCAGAGCGGGAGGACATCAGCGAGGCGGAAGGCGGCCGCAGACGTGGCGATCCAGGCCTCCGATGCCGCAAAGTTCATCACGGACTTGAGTTACGATCCGTATTGCTTTTCTGACACCATGTGGAGAGAACTCGACAGGACCATGCGCAAAATCGGATGTTTTTGTTGCTACGAAGCGATCAGAAACCTTACCACACAGGAAAGAGCGGTTCTCATCGGGCTGGTGAGTGACGACGACGCTGCTCCGTCCACGTCGTCGCCGTGGAAGTGTCGAAACCATCGACGTACCGTTCCTAGAGGTGTTCCTTTCGGACAGGACCTCATTTCATGGCCTGTTCGGGGAGCGTTGGACCAGGCAAACCTATGCGCCGAATCCGGGGGAAGCGGTGATTCCTGCGACTATTCTAGCCTGACCTTCGAGATCCCGTCTATTGGCTTTTGGATGGTCATTCAACCATGGATAACCGAGACGGATAAAGCCCGGCTATCCGTGTACTTTCGGAGCCTTGAGGTCTGCAACGACCCAGAGTGCAAACGCGGCGAAAAGGTAGTCCCGTTGGATGGTTAATCAATCGGCGGCGACGGGACCTCCCTCCGTCGTTGGTGGTGTGACAAGACGCATGCAGGTGACGAAATGTCTCAAGAGTTGCAAGTGTGAAAGGAAGGGTCTGGGGTTGCTACTTCCCGCTACACTGTATTATAGCGCAACGGCGCTATTTTGAGGTGCACATGCAGAACCCCAGACCCTGTAACGGCAGCGCGTCAGGCGGCACGTGCGCTAAGGGTGTCACGAGCCTCAGCTAAAGTGCACTGAGCTGAGCTTAGCTGAGATGAGAGGTGAGCTAAGAGGAGCTGAGATGAACTGCGCGGAGCTAACTAAGCTGAGCTCATAGTGAGTTTCCCCGGCTTTCACTTCATTCTCTCATCCTCATCCTCACTACATACATCCCCACATACTCACCGCTGACTCTGAGTCTCGTGTTGGATCATCTACGGCTTCACATCCAACAAACCACCAACCGCCCACCATGACACCCCCGTCGCGCTGGCCGGCGCCCATCCACGTCTTCTCCTACCGCGTCCTCCTCATCGTCCCCGTCCTCCTCGCCGTCGCGACCGTCGCGCTGCTCTTCATCCACTCGGACGTCAACATCGCGCTCCTCTACTCGCAGTGCCACGCCCGCTCCCGCCTCCCGGGCCTCAGCCGGATCCCCGTCCTCGGCGCCCCGCTGTGCTTCGCCGTCAGCTTCTTCCACTCCGTCCTCGACTCGTCGCGCACCTTCGCCAGCGTCTCCGCCATCCTCTCCTTCGCCGCGGGCCTCATAACCGTCACCACCGTCGAGTCCGCCCGCCTCTGCAACGCCCCCAACGTCCTCATCGCGAACCCCACGGGGCCCTGGCTGCTCATCAACCTCCTCGGCGGCGCCGTCGTCTGGGAGCTGGCCGTCATCCCGGCCTTCATCCACCGCTCGCGCTCCATTCTCCTCGCGAGGAGGAAAGCCGGCCGCGACGCCGTGGAGAATGCCCCCTCAAAGGACCCGGACTTCGGCGCCAAGTCGCGCCACCTCGCCGTCGACGCCGAGGTCCTCGCCATCCCCGTCAGCGTCGCCTGGGGCTTCGTCCTGCCCTCCATCCTGATGCTCATCTACAACACGCCCGCCCTCATCGGCGTCTGGCTCTTCTTCCCCGTCTGGGTGTCGCTCATCCGCAAGGCGGTGCGCTGGGGCGTCCTGCGCCTGCAGAAGCGCCAGCGCCGCAGCCTCCACCTCGAGTCGCACGCCGTCTCGCTGCTGCTGATGTACCTGGTGCCCATCGTCTGCTCCGTGCTGTCGTATGTGCTGCTCATCTGGAGCCTGTTCCAGCGGGACGACAGGAAGGAGCTGACGCGCGCGACTGTCAAGTTTATCGAGATCGACATGGTCTTCACCGGTTTGACTGTGCTGTACTGGCTCTTCGTCGAGGCTGGATGGAAGGTTGCGCTGGTGACCGTTGCTGCGGCCATCCCCCTGGGCCCTGGTGCTGGTATCTGCGTGGGGTGGATTTACCGAGACAGCCAGATCCGCGAGCATCTCAAGCACTGGGTGGCGGAACACTGGTCTCGGGACGGCGGTGAAGAGAACAACGAAGAGGGCAGAGCCTCTGCGAGCGAGGAGACGCCCCTGTTGCGGTAGATGAGCCGCTGCTGCAGACGGTGCAGATGAGGTAGTCTGATATCCACACCTAAAGTTTCTCCTTCACTCCCGTGTGTCCATGGTTGTTAACGTTCAAACATGTACGGGATCCAAAGCATGAGAACAGAAAACAAGACTCTTCCGTATCGTTAGGGGTGTATAATATGTCCTCGCCCACGCCTTCTTCGACCCATCCCGTTTACACAAATCAGACGCCAACCTCAACGCCCATCTCCTCAACCTCCTTCAGCGTAGCAGCATAAAAAGGACTGTCCTTTCCAACGGCTTCCTCCTCAAGCTGCAGACCCTTCAAGGCGAGCTCCCGCCCCAGCTCCTCCCCCCCAAGCCCAAGGGCCTTGCGCGCAACAGCAACGTACATGGTAGCAACCTCCCGCCCCCGAATCCCCTCCTTCTCATACGCCTCCAAAAGCTCAATCATAACCTCCATCTCGTCCCTCGGATCCTCCGACGCCGTCTCCGCAAACTCCCCCAGCCTCCTTGCGACCTCCGCCCGCCTCGCCTCCCCGGCCTCCGATGTCTTGGGATCGCACGCCGGACACCCGCAGTCGAACCCGTACCCCTCCTTCAGCGAGCCCATCCGCGCCTCCGTCAGGCCGAGGTGCTCGTCGAGGTACGAGATGGTGACCTCCTCGTCCGCCGCGATGTCCCTCGTCGCGTGCACCGTGAACTGCCCCAGGTTCCCGTTGAAGTTGCCCTGCGCGTTCGGCACGCACGAGTGGTTCAGCCTCGCGACCTCGGGGAACAGCGCGCGCACGCTGCCGCCGATGTCGAAGTTGTTGTTGCGGAAGATGTTCAGGATCGCGTGGTTCAGCGCCGTCCTACCCGGGGCAGAGCGGCTCTGCCAGAGCGACTCGGCCCAGCTGAGAACGCCTGATTTAGCCGGATTTGACGAGAGAGAGAGGAGTGAGTCCCGGCCCGCCTGAGTGAGGGCGTGCGCCTGGCGGAGGATGGAGCTGCTGCCGTCCGGGGCGGTGAGCGTCAGGAGGGCTCTTTCGGCGAGGATGCGCTGGCCTGCGAGGATGGGCCGGGAGGCGAAGACGCCGAGGCCTTTGCCGGCTGCTTGGCGTATTGTGAACATCTGGGGTTCGTTGTGTGGGTGTTGGTTGCTGTGGTCGTGGTTGTGGTTGAGACTTTGAAATATCTGTCGTTTGCCTCACCTGCCGGAAAGGGAAAGGTGAAAGGGGTCCGGGAAGCGGCCGGAAAAGGAAACGGGGCGCTGTCGGGAAATTATCTGCAGCGCAAGGGTCCAATGCTTGCCTCTCTGAGGTTTCACAACAATCTCTGCCATTGACACTAGTGTTACCAATCAAAGAGCAGTTGGAACGACTCAGTTGGAACAAGAGTCCTGGCAACGCAGCAACAACACGTCGAAGAGCGCGAGTCAACTCAAAACCAAACAGTAAGAAGCAGAACTCTCAAGTTCACAACGTACCATCAACTGCATTAGATTAAATCCTAAAACTTCTTCCTCAAAAAGGGTCTCGAACGAAACCAACGTCTCTCATGTCTCATTACAAAAATCGTTCAAAACTCTCCGTGCTCACCACCAACAACCAACTCCACTCCGCGTTCAGACAATGCTCAACTCAAAGGTAAATTCAAACGGCTCCGTGTAGCACCGGTACTGCTCGAACGGCCTCGGTCCCACCGTCGCCGACCCGATGCCGTTGTTGTCGTAGTCGAGGTGCAGCACGGTCATGTCGAGCGGCTCGAGGTCGTGCGGGTGCTTCGCATCATCAAGGTCGTACGGCATGTACCGCCTCGCCGTGAAGCTGAACGTCTCGCCGCCATCGCGCCTAGCATCCAGCGTCACCCCGTCGTCGCCGGTGCCGATCCGCAGCCACCGCAGGTCCTCGCGGTTCCCGTTCTCCTGCGGGTAGTCGTAGTGCGTGAACAGATCCTCCACGCCCATCTCGTACAGGCCGATCTTGCACCCCTCCTTGGTGTCCTTGTAGCTCTCCCCCGGCCCGCGGCCGAACCATGCCACCTCGTCGAAGTCCACCGGCAGCACCGCCATGAGCCCGATGCGCGGGACGACCTCGGGCGTGCTGTTCCCGACGAACTCGCCACTGGCGTGGACGGTGAGAGAACTCTCAGAGACGGTGTACGTCAGGTCCGCCTCGGCGCCCCATTCGAGCGCCTTGGGTCCCACCCACACCTTATAGCTCACGACGAGGCCGTCGTCGCCCTGCTGCCACCGCACGTCGCGGACCTGGGTGTGCATGCTGCCGACGCGGGCTTCCTCCCAGAACGGCCCGTCGCCCCAGCGCGCCTCGTCGTTCTGCGTCTGCGCGCGGTAGAAGGCGAGCTCGGGCCCGCGATGGAAGATGTCCGTCCCGTCGACGGTCCAGGAGACGTTGCCCTGGAGCAGGTCGAAGTCGAACGAGGAGTCGCCGTTTTCGACCTTGAGATGGGTCTGTTCCTGGGTGACGTTGAGCTGCTCCTGGCGGCGAACTGCCTTGGCAGGAGTAGAAACAGCTCGTCGGGTTTGGTTCGTGGCAGGGGGGTTGACGTGAAGCTGGTCCCAGGCGACGACGTATCCCGCCCCAGCCCAGACAGTGCTCTCCCTGAGCGCGAACTCGACAGTAATCCACAGCTCCTCGTCAAAGGTCTGGTTGCCCGTCGAAATGGCGACGGCCTGCGACTCGCCCGCGGGCACGCTGACGTTGAACTTCACCGGCGCGCTGCGCTCCGCGCCGTCGCGGACGATGTGCCACGACGCGTCGAGGTGGTTGACGTTGAGGAAGTCGTAGTGGTTCGTGATGACCATCTGCCGCCCGTCCTCCGTGAGGTTGACCGTGATGGGCTGGATCGCCTTGGCGTACTCGTTGAGCGAAGGCATGGGCGTGTGGTCCGAGAGCACGAGGCCGTCCATGATGAAGTCGGCGTCGTTGGGCTCGTCGCCGAAGTCGCCGCCGTAGGCGTAGTACTCGAGGTCGCCTTCTTTCTTCAGCAGGCCGTGGTTGCTCCACTCCCAGACGAGGCCGCCCTGGATCTGGGGCTCGGAGCGGAAGAGCTCGATGTACTCCTTGAGACCACCAGGGCCGTTGCCCATCGCGCTGGCGAGCTTGGTTAGTACGGTCATGAGTTGCGACGATCAGCAAGGAACGACTTACTGCGCGTATTCACAAAGCATAAATGGCTTGTCCGTATGGTTGCCAATAAACTCGCGAATGCTCTGCGGCGACGAGTACATCTGGCTGTACACATCCACCGACTCTGCGTAGCGGTCCGGCTCGTAGTGCGTGATGCGCGACGGGTCGCGCTCCTTGATCCACGTGTTCATCGCGTCCAGGTTCTTTCCGTAGAAGCACTCGTTCCCGAGCGACCAGATGATGACCGAGGGGTGGTTCTTGAACCTCTCAACAACAGCGCGCGCGCGATCAAGATAAGCTTCCTCCCAGTCCGGGTTCTGGGACGTCCACTCGGCCGCCTGCTCGTTCGTCCACGTCACCTTTCCAAAACCGTGGCACTCGAGGTCCGCCTCGGAGATGACATAAAACCCAATCTCATCGGCGACGTCGAAAAAGGCCGGGTGCGGCGGCTGGTGCGCCGTGCGGATCGTGTTGATGTTGGAGCGCTTCATCCGGATCAGGTCGGCGCGCATGTCCGCGTAGGGCACCGTGCGACCCGAGACGGGGCTGTGCTCGTGCCGGTTGACGCCGTAGATGGTGATGGCCTTGCCGTTGACGAGGAAGTTGTTCCCGCTGATCTCGACGCGGCGGAGGCCGACCTTCTGGCCGATGGTGCGGCCGTTGAAGGTGACGAGGAGCTTGTAGAGGTTCGGGATCTCGGCGGACCAGAGCTGGAAGTCGTCACCGTCGAGGGCGTGTTCATAGATGTCGGAGGAGGAGCCGGTCCATTCGTCAAGTTCGTCGCCGTCGGGAGAGAGAAGCTTAACCGTCATGTTGCCTGCTTCGCCTTGGATGGTCACGTTGAGTTTGATGGTGCCGCTCTCGAAAGAGTCGTCTAGGTCGGTGTTGACTTGGTAGTCGACGATCGACGAGCGGGGGAAGGGAACCAAGTAGACGTCGCGGAAGATGCCAGAGAGCCACCACTGGTCTTGGTCCTCGATGTAGGACCCGTCAGACCACTGGTAAACGCGTGCAGCGAGGGAGTTGGCCTCGCCGGGGGTCAGGTAGTCGGTGATGTCGAACTCGTGGGAGTTGCGGCTGCCCTGGCTGTACCCGACTTCCTCGCCGTTCACCCAGACGTGGAAGGCGCTGTCGACGCCCTCGAAGCGGAGGCGGATCTGCTGGTCATCCTCCCAGTCTTCCGGGATCTCAAACTCCCTCCAGTATGAACCGGTGGGGTTGACGTACGAAACATTGGGCGGGGTGACGGGGAACGGATAGTCAATGTTGGTGTAGTGAGGGATGCCGTAGCCCTGCCTCTGCCACATGCCCGGGACCTCGATGTCATCCCAATCAGTCACGTTGGCAGTCTCCCAGATGGGCGCCTCGAAGGGAGTCCGGTCGTAGTGGAACTTCCAAGTGCCATTGAGGGAGAGGAGCTCGCTCTGCTCGTAGTTGAACGACAGGGCCGCCTCTTCACTGGCGTACGAGTAGAAGTGCGCCCGCGGGGGCAAGGTGTTGCGGTGCAGGACATTGAGGTTGGTCCAGTCGGGCAAAGACCCGGGGAACCCGAGTCCCGAAATGAGATCCATGATGGCAAGCGAGTAGAGGGCTTTGGAAGGCCCAAACGAAGTCTCCGAGACTTGCTTCTGAGACGCAGGACTTGTCCCTTCGGAGACGTCAACGTAGGTTCGGCCTGGTGAGGCGAGCCTTATATCCGGGGAAGCAAAATCGCCCGCGTATTAGCCTGGTAACTCGTTCACATTTCCGTCTGGGCGTATGTCACGATCATTTTGCTGCGCCAAGAAAGCAGCTGCAAGTGCCCCTCCTTTGCGCGCCTATGGTCGCCCTTCCTCATGGCGGAGAACTCCTCCATCGCGGGGTTTCGCGGGGTTCCGTGGGTTCCCGCCAGTTCACGTGGGCAGTTATGACGACGGCGAGTCGCATCGGCGATGCGAGAAATGCTCGTTTATGCGGTGTTCGCTGGTGGTCAGGAAGCTGGGCAGCGGGGCGAACCGTGGAGAACTTGGAAATCGAAGTGAGTGTGCGTCGTCGGCAGGTTTCCCCGCCACGATGACCGTTCGGTATTTGCCCCGGTCCCGATACCCCCGATGCCCGGCGATCGGCATTGGGGCGGGGAATAAGGCGATGGCATGCAGTGGTGTGACCGCGCGAAGTCTTTTTGAGATCCACAGAACCGCCATTGGCGATTGCTACTTGATTCGTCTGTGATTTTGCATCTTTCGGTGTAACTGCGTGCGAGATCCTTGCGAGGACGCTACGCGAACGGCTGATCTTATCCGGTTGGGCCAACGTACCTAAGTTAGTTCCAACATGTTGTTGGACCTGCCATGGCAGATAGGTGCCATGATGTGCAGCCCGTTGCTCTTGGATGCATCGCCGGTCATGTTGAAATATCCTTACACGAATATCATCAACCAGTGCCATCAATTCAGCTATTAAGCTTTCACTCACTTAGACTGACCCCAGATTGATAGAGAACACGAAAGTAGACGGATATGTCAGCCATTTTGACCAAGACTTTGAGTGCCATGATGCATTTCAACACCTCCAAATGGTCTTGGCAGTCTGTTGATGAACGCTGCGAAGCATGTTCTCATTCATGTAGTAAAAGTCTAGTGCAATACTTCAGCCCCTTTTCTCGCCCGCTTGTCAAGAAGGCGATACCTAGTCAATGGCTCAATATTTGGATTCTGACACAACATTAAATGCATGCTGGAAGAAAACGACACCTCTCATGTCTCCAACCGTAGGTTCGTCGTAGCCAATCTGGTCCTTTGTCAGACACAAACTGCACACATTAGACGTTGATCTCGACGGTGCTCTGCAACTCCGAGACCTTCTTCCACGAATCCCTGGACGTCATCCGCCGATTCCAGGCCTCGACGTTGGGGAACCTTTTCAACCCGTCCTCCGGCTGGCAGTCAAAAAAGATGTGGACGCGGGAGTTGTAGGGCACGAAGGCCATGTCGGCGAACGTCATCTTGTCGCCGACGAGCCATTCCTTTCCTTCGAGGGCCTTATCCAGCACGCCTAGGATGCGCTGAACCTCGTTGTCGTACCTGTCGATTGCAGACTGGACGCGCTCGGGATGGAGGATTCTAAACCTGCAAGGCCATGGTGTTAATGATTGAGGGGGTCACAAGACGACCCGAGGTGAAGGAGCATCCAAGGCAGGGGAAGCCCGGGGGTTGATGGGAAGACTTACCACGCAGCCTGGCCGTAGTAAGGACCCTGCCCGCTGGTCTGGAAGAAAAGCCACTGGTTCAAATGGTGAACCTCGTTTCCCCCAGCGTATGTCAGGACGTGGTCCTTGTCGTACTCTTGAACGAGGTAGGTGAGCACGGCACCGGACTCCCAGAGGACGAGATCGCGGTTGGGATCTTCTATAACTGCCTCGGGGTTAGCTCTTTCAATCAGAAGGGATGTGGGCGGAAGGGAGCCTTGGGGGACGCACCCGGGACTCGGCCGTTGGGATTGAGGTCGGTCAAAGGGGGCGACTTGACTTTGCCGAAGTCGATCACCTTGAGCTCGTACGGAAGGCCTAGCTCTTCCAGGAGGAAGACAACCTGGTCAAGATCAGACGCTTAGCACGGATCCGTCAACAGCACTCGTATTTTCAAAGCATACCTTCCACGGATTCGGGCCGGCCCTCGGCTTGGGACCTAGATGGGCGAGAGTTAGGCACATGTAGGGATATTGTTTCGCTAGCACTCACCGGCCATCCACAGACGAATAGGTTGCGTAGGCATTGGAGCTATTGGTAGCGAAAGAGAGAATGCGAGAGCGGGCGTTGATGTATGAACAGCGGCTGCGATGTCCGTTCACATGATCTTCTCGTGGCTCGACGAGAAACCGGCTTTATATATGCCAAAAAGCGCATATATACCGACAAACGCAGAACATCAAATCTACACTCAACGCGATGCCTCCGACAAACGCCGCCTAACCCCGGCCCTCGGAGTCCGAATCCCCTTCAGATTATAAAGCACAGCTTCGGGTCGCACCTTTGCAGCATCTCGTACATGCGATACGGAGTCGGTCCCATACGTGCTTTCGAGCTGGCATTGGCCCGCCCCCGAGAGCCTTGTCCTCCGCGACCTGGCCCCGCGTTCTTGCTCGAATCCTTCGTCTGACCACCCCTTGTCCCCGGGGCGGGCACCCGCCAGCATTAGGCGGACATCCGCCGACGTAATCATGTTATTTGACTGGACGACTGCTGCGACATGAACGTCCTCTTAGGGATAGTTAAGCAACGTTGTGACACTGGCGACCATGCAAGTCATCCGGCGAAAGGTCGACTGCGGTGACCATAATGACGGCCGTGCCCACCCTCCCCAAAACGGTCGTATCACAAAAAGAAAAGGCCCAAAAAACATACAACACCAGGTATTCGCTGGTCGTCACCGACCCAACTACTAATCCGGCCCTCATTGGCTTATCTATGGGAGAGCGGACGGGATCCCGAGTTTTCCAATAGGTATGGTCGTATGTGGTTGTTCTCCAACCTGGAGATGCTGATACCCCTTGATGCTGCCCCCTCCGTGCAGTAAGCCCGTGATCATGCGGAGAACAGCGGGGATGAACGCGAAATGCGCGGTGGCGAGACACTGATCGGAGGGGCTTTCAAAGGACGCGGAATTAGCCATGAAGTAATTTTTTTGGCTGTAAATTCCTTCATGAGTTTGGGAGGGCGCTGGGTTGTCGCGAGGTACGCACCGGATGCTGAACAAGACCGGATGCCGATGAAGCGGAGGCGTGTGGGGTCAAGCTGGCCGGCTGTCTAACCACCAAAGTTCGCTCACCTCGGAGCCGCCGTTCTTGAATAATGCGTTTCCCGCGAATAAACCCAACGAAAGTCAAGAGTCCATTCGGCCTCACCGTTCCTGGAATGCAAGTGACTGAAGCAATGCGATGCCTTGTGACATTGCAGCGAGAGGCATTCATTGCCTTCTGTTGAGCTTTGTTGAGTGACCGCGCCATTGTTATTACTATACAAATTTGTACAATTTCTACCAAACGAAAACACTTTTCCCTTTTTTCCCCTTACGAGACTGAACTGTATCCTTCATATGTCTTAAAATAGCTCTTGATCACAAAACGTCGACGGATGACCTTTACATGCTCGTCTCCGTCACTGTAATCATCGTCATCGTCCTAGAATTGTGGAAACTCGTCGCCAAGGTAAGGCACGAATGGGACCTGTATAAGTGCGTCGCCGTCAACGTCGATGTCAAAGAGATCGTCGTCATCGAGATCGTCGTCATCGAGATCGTCATCGTCATCATCGCCATCAGAAAGGAGCAGCTCCTCCTGCCCGTCCCACGGGAAAATTGCCGGCGCGGGAACGACCCTGGTGTTCGCCGGGAGCTGCGGCGTCTTCGAGCGCGTCTTGTCCATTCTCCGTCGTCGCCTCGTGGCCCTCAACTCCTCCGGCAGCTCGTCCTTGTCCTTCCCGCTGACCTTGAACCCTTCGAACTTGACATCCACCAGGTCGATGACCTCTTCGAGCTCCAGTTCCGTATAGCCCTGGAATCCCGTGCACGTGTCGTTGAAGTCGAGAAAGCCACACATCAACGCCAAGTCGCCTCGGCGGCGAGGAATAGGCTCCTTTTCCTCGTCGGTTGGGCGGCCGGTCCACACGAAATACAGCCGGCGGGTGGCGACTTTGGGGAGACCGCCGGGCTTCTGTCGTTTCTGGGGCCGGAGGCTCTGACCGCCCGCGCGCTTGCTCGTCTTCGGTTCGGCGGGGGCCAGTCGCTTCTTCGACTCGCCGTTGCCATGTTTCTCCTCACGCTCGTCCTCCGAATCCTCCGATTCCTCCGATTCCATCGTAACGTCCTCCTCGTTGTCCGAGTAGGGCGCGGCGAGATCGACGTTGTACTCGTCAACGTATCGCATGGGCCCGTGGTTGAAATACGGCTCCTCGTCGTCGTCGACGTCAGGCAGTCGCGCCTCATCAGCAAACTTGTTGAGAAGATCCTTGGAGAAGGAGAGAAGCATGGATCCTTCCACGACCCCGAAGTCCACTCTGCCGATCAGGAGCCCTTCATCCCCCTCCCTCCCCGGGTGGTCCATGATGGTCAGGCCGTAAACCACGGGTGCGGAGAAATTCGGGCGTTCCACTACCAGATCGCTACACTTAATGACGTAGTGGCCGATGGCGTCGTCGAGACCCATCAACTTGAGCTCCTCGTCGGCTTTCTGTTTCTTCTGGCGCGGCTTCGTCCCGTCATCTTCCTCTGCAGCCTTGGCGGCCTCAGCAGCGTCGGCGACCTCGACGGCCCAAGAGAGATACTGCTGATGCTCCTCCATGGCCGTTTTCCAGCTCCGGGCGTGCCGAGGGGCCCTGTTCGCCGTCGGCGGCGGCAGCGGTTGCGGGGCGTTGAGCAGCTCGTTCGCGACCGCTCGGACTTTCTCTTCGTCCCACCCGATGACGAAGTAACCCTTCCCCAGACGCGTGCTCTCTGCGGTAACGATGCCGTCGATACTGCCCTGGATCTTCGCCAGCTCCTTCCACATATCCCGGTTGCCACAGTAATCTATACCGTGGAGCACTATCGGCTCGGGGGTGATGGTCTGGTCCGGCTCCCCGAGTTCGTTGAGAAAGTAGCGCTTTTTGAACAGCAAATGGTCCCACATGAGCTGCAATTCAGGTGTCGAGATCTCCTCGAAGACCTTGTCGTGGTCTCGCACCGCCCTGATTTCGTCCTCAAACAATCTCACCATGCGTGCATGCGTTTGCTCGAACTTGTCACACTACGTGGGCGTGTGAGTCAACGTGATGCTCCCAAGCTCCAGGAAGAGCCGTGATACGCGCAAAAGCACGCGCGAGAACTTACCACGCCCATCTTGACCAGTTGGCCGAGGTCGAAGCGCAAGCCGCGCAGGTTCTTCAGCTTGTAGTGCTGCTTGGGGAGGCCGTAGCACTTCCAGTGGACGTCGAACCACTCCCTCTTGGCGAAGAGACGTTTTGCTTCGGCGATTGCAAGTCGCCTCTGCTCGGGGTCCTTGATTTCGTCAGGGAAACAGAGCTCGCGCAGCCGTTGGCCGGACACCAAGGGAACGCCCTGATACTTGAGTTGGCCGTCATCGTAGTTGTAGAGGTTCCTTCGGGCTAGGTCAATGGTCAACCTCCGGTAATTTGTCTGTTTGCACAGCTGATCGGCCATGATGGGCGGCGTGGGCTTCGAAGGCTATGCGCGCGTGAGGTTGTGATGACATTGCATCTCCAGGGGAAGGGATGTGAACAGCAAATTGATAAATTAGATGATGAGTCGCGGGCGCTGCCAGCTGCCTGCAGCGGAGATTGTCCGGCAGGGATGCTAATTGGCCCTACCTAGGCACCTTAGCCCGAACGACGCAACGCTACGCGCGCCCCTGAGTGCCCCTACATTCAGCACGCTCGAAAGCACGTGAGTACGCGATGCTAGCTCGATCTTAAGCACGTGATCTGTAGTGAAGTCTCATCGGGCGCTCACTTTTCTTTTTGGTGTTTCATTTTGATAAGAAGCAGCTTATTATCTAAGACGTTGCCGATGAGTTTCCATTGTTTGCAATCGCTCCGCTTGCTTGGATCTGATTGGCCGGCGGGAGGTTAAGCAACAGAAAGTCCCAGAGGCACTTGACGGCCAGAACTACAACGTTGAGGGCCACCATCTTACTCCTGAGTCTCCTCTTCGATCCGTGAGAAGAGTCTCTGGAATCTTGCAAAACTTCTTGTTTTCTGAGCAGCCCAAGCACACCTCACTGTGAGCCTGGAGGTGAGGTGACAAAGCCCAGCAGGTCTTGGTGCTGTGGAGGCCATTCTTCAGCATACCCGCTCACCAGCGAGTTCGGCTATCCGGCGTTGTGGCAGAGTGGTCTAATGCGCAAGACTAGAAATCTTGTTCCTTCGGGAGCGTCTGTTCGAATCAGGCCAACGTCGTCGTTATCTTTTGCTTTTGATGAAGATAGGTACACATCTTCAGTTGCCTTTTCTCTTGACGCATGAGTTTGATTTTGCTGTGCTCGGCCTGAACCATTATTAAACCTCGACGACGGTCGCTGACAACTCATGAGAGCGGCTAAAACAGAACAGTGCCCTCCCAAAAACAGCTGGGATTCTGGCATTTCTAGATCAGGATGGTTCTTATTGCTGACAGTGTCCACTTTGGCCCGTGACTTGAAAGCAATTACGGTTGCTCAGCAAGGTTTGGTGTGGACTCTATGGTGCCCCCCTCCTCGTCTCAATTGCTGTCGTCTGGCACTCAACGGGATAAACCATACTTTGAGGACAAGGAACTTCGATATCAAGCTAGCCAGCTACAATAACCCATCCATGTCAAGTTTCCATCTTCCAGAGTCCCAGCTGTTGAGATTTCCACTAGCATCGTTCCAAGTTCTAGTACAGGACCAGCATCAAACCAGAGAGTCAGTCTAAAACCCAGTCCCCGACAGGACAACACGAGTCCCTTCCGCGTGCCCCTCCCAAGTTTCCCAGTTCCGAATGATATCGGCAGAGTAGTTGGTGGTTGGTATCGTTTAACAGCAACCCCGAGGGGCGCAGGCATTGAAGCAGGGCGCTCCGGGCTGAGGGCAGCCCGCGCAATTCGCTGGGTCACGCTGGAGGATTCTGTCGTCCGCGGGTGACACGTTGGGAGCCGAGGCGACCAATGAGGTGCTCGCGAGGAGGGCCAACGCGGCGACCTTGAAGATGGAAAGAGAAAACATTGTTGATAACCGGGAGACGATGTAGAGTAATCGACGTGTATAGATGGTTGTGCGGTCTCTTGAGTGTCTCTGGCTTGGCGAAGAGCTGCCTTGGATCTTTCGCTAGTCGAGGACGGAAACCCCCCCATTTATACCTAAATTCCATACACCCAGGAGATTCCAAGAGCCGTCCTGCAAGACATCGTGACAACAACATCCAGCGCTATGAGTCGTGCGATAACATGTTCAATGGAACCCCCAGAAAGTCATTTACTTATTAATGCGATTGTTTTTGCTCCCCGAATTTGATAGAAATGATAACTCCCCGCAGGGTAGAAAAGAAAAAAAGCTGCGTCCTAGTGGAAGTCAAACTCAAAACCTTTGCAGCTTCCAACCTTAAATGACAGCTATAGCGCGACTTTGCTACCGACTTGAGTCGTGACCTCTCCGACTCAATTTAGCGCCCTCCGGGGTGCCTAGATCTGGCAGGTAACTTTCGCCTTTACAATGTTTCCTTTTCTTCTAGAAAGAAGAAATGCAAACCGGCTGGAAACCCTAGAGTCTGATTGAACCCTTTACTTTTATGCTTGAAGCCTTAGTTGCGGGAGACGTCCGCAAGGCATTTGAAGGGCGCAAGCCTAGCGCAGGCCTTTGGCGGAGCAACCCGCAAAAGCCCCGGCCAAGCTCCGGCCAGAGTTTCGGCTCGAGGGCTGCCTCTGGCTCCTAGCGGGGGTGAAAGCTCTAGACCGGGATCGATGCCGGATGGTATGTTCACCTTGTGGTCAATGTTTCTACGGAAAATGAACGATAACCCGACGAGAGCCCCTCGTATCGACTCTTTTTCGGATTTCAGATACCGACCGTCTGGTAGACGGAACCTTTTATCCCAAATCAGCAGTTCAACCCGTCGGCACGGTGTTGAATGTCATCCATGCTGACCGCGCGTCTTTGTCATAGCTTCTCATGCACAGCCGTAACCATGTAAACCGGAGAAGAGCACGGGGCCATTGATGGCAACTCGGCACATATTGCGTGGCCCTGAGTTCTGATGTACACTAGACGACACTTCAGGAACCATGTTCTAGTCGTTTCGCCTACTCGCTCGCAAGACCGAGGTCCAGATCCTTGCTCATGCTCGGCACGTTGACTTTGGGGATACAGCTCTTCTGCAGCTCCGCGACAGCAAAATATGCGACCTGCTGATGCCTCGACGTCGCTCTCTTCGTGAAGGTTGTCGTATCCGCATTCAACACCCGCAGAAGCGAGTAATACTACCGCAAGCTACCATTTTAGTTCCTCCCATTGGCACCTGTTCACGACGTGTCCCTGGTTTGTTCCAGACAGGCACCGGTTGGACCTGCCATGAGTCGATTGGGACATGGACTAGGATCAACGCTAAAGTAGCATCCCTGAATTATCTTGGCCACTAGCGAAGATGATTGAACCTCTAATGGTTTTAACGGACTTGACTAGTAGAGTTTAGTATGGGATCTCGCCGGTCGATAACTGCAACTAGGGAAGCTCCTCGAGAACCTATGGCATAGCAGTCGGAACCACAGACTAGCAGCTCCCACACTCATAACAACTGACGGCTCCGTCATGCATAACATCTCTCAACTTTCTTAAGATGCCTCCGCTTGAGATCAACCCTCTCTTTCCCCCTCGCCGAGGCCAAGACTAAAGGCACAAAGACCTTTGGGCGACCAAAGATCAATGCCAAAGGCCAAGATCTAAAGTGCCAAGACGGTTCTACAGAGCGATGAGTTAGCTTGATAACGATTCTCTCTATACTGAGGCTGAAGGCGATATGACTTCCCGACGCTTCAACGGAAAGGGACAAGGTTGAAAGGTGTGGGAGGTTGCTGCCAGCAACCTAACCTCAAGTGGGTTCGACGGAAAAGCCGATGCGCTTGAACCAGGTCAAAGTTTTAGTAGGATACAAGTCGGCCACCCGCCGAAAACGATTCCTTGGCTTCGGCTTCAAGCGCTCCCTCCTCAGCTAAGACTGCGCTAGCCAACCACAGCTCTCGTCAAAAGCCCTAGGACTTTTTCATCTTCTCATTGGCACTAAGGCAAACGGGAGATAAAACGTTCAATTAAGTAGGTATCTAGGTATTCCAAAATATGAAGATGTTCAATACGACAGGTATTAAAAATGTGTAGTATCAATCCCAGCGCCTTCGCCATCGCTCCCTAAAAACGAATATGCATACATCACTCGTGACTTCCAAAGCTTTTCAATAGTAACATTCCTTCCCGTTGGCCCATCCGCCAGCCTATGACGAGGTGAAAGCGGCGACGGTGTCGTTCAGCAGCTTGATGATGTTATCCAGGACGCCCCGAACGGCTGCCTGGGAATTCGTGTCGATGTGTCCGACGAGCATGTCGGAGAACTTGGAGAACTCGGACTGTATGGACCCCAGGTAGCCCAGGATCGCGCGGTCGGTGGTTATCTGGCCGATGTAGTTCTTGGCCTTCACTCCCTTGAGCAGGTCCAGCGCCGTCTGCGCCTGCGGGTATATGCGGTCGGTGAGGAGGCTCAGGATTGCGGTGGAGCTCTCAGGCGGGAAGATTTGGCCGAGTGGCAGCTCCTGCGCGTTGAGATAGGTCTGGTGGACGGCTATCTGGAGGCCAATCAGGTTCGAGAGGGCGGCGCCGATGTAGTTGACGGCCCCGATCACCCCCGAGGCGGGCGGGATCTGGATGGCCGTCGTGAGGTTCCCGAGGACTTTGTCGAGGGCGTTTATATCTTCCACGACATGGGAGACATTGGTGGCCATCTGCGGGAGGCCGATGGCTTCAAAGGGGGGTAATGTCCTGGCCGAGGCCGCAGCGAGGACGGTGAAGGACGCAAGAACGGTAGAGAAACGCATTTTGGCGAATGCAGGAGGTAAGAATGGGAGACGAAGACGTTGATGGTTGAGGGATATGAGAGCACCCGTGATGGGTTTTGGTATGCTTGTTTCTTGGTTTCTTGGTTGCTTTCTTCTTGGACTCGCTGAGGTGATTTGATGGGGAACGGTTTTCACCTCTCTGGACGGGAAATTCATATCGTATTTATTCTTCTGCATCTTTGCTGATCCCGCGTCAGGGTCCAGCTCAGCTACCCGTTTCAGGCACCTTTGTCCCGTCGAACCCCGAGAAGCAGACCTCAGCACCGAGACAAGTCTTCCCTTCCGCGGTAGTCCGCCCGCTTGATCTGCGATCTGGGCTTCCCTTTCCCGCCATTCTGGTTGGGCCGGGGAACCCACGGGGCCAGACTGATGCAAGTAGCTCCTTGGCAGAGGCTGTCGACGTGCTTAAGCAAACTACGCAATAGGTGATGTCGATTTGTCCATGGAGGCCGTTTGCGGCGATGGCCGCATCCGGCTGCGCGTCAAAGGTGATGCTTATTTTGCGGGTAGATAGCTAACAGTTAGGCACTAGCATCGGTTCGTCATGGCGGCGGATGTTGCAAAAAAGGGTCCAGAGCTCTTCGGATGGCGAAATTCGAGTGTCCAGGGCCCTCCGGTGACGAGGGATCATCGCCTACCCCAAGACGAACGTTGAGCCTGGGCGAGGACTGGCCACCTACTACATTCCGAGCTGTTGCGCCCGCGTCATGCGGCCACTCTAGGTCAAAAACGTTTCTAGCAATGATCTAACACTGTTGCGTCACTCGGCGTATTGCAACTTGCCCTACACGTCGAATCGTCAAGGGTGCGGACGTGATCCAGACCGCAGGCCGAGAATCCCGTGTAGAAGAGTCGAGGAATGTTGCCCCTGGAATGACAAGATTGTCATTGGTTGTCTTAGGCTCCGTCAGAATTTTGGGAGAAAGGCATTGTTCCCTATCAAGCGGCAAGCCCAGTGAGATCACAGAAACATTCCCTGAAAAAGTGAGTCACTTCACTCAACTTCCAAAAGAACAACGTAGCTTCGGCATCCTTCTTGCGTATTGTTGCACTTTGATTTCGCCGCTTCTATTTTCACGACAGATCAATATTGTGAATGTCATCGGATGAAAACTACAAGCTTGACGAATTCGGCACTCGGGGCGTTGTTGGTCCTATCCATAGCCTGAGCTTAAACTACACTGCTACAGCCACAGCCTAATGTAAGCTCGTCCGGCATAGATAGGACGCTGCTAGTCACTTTCCGCAAAGAATCACAATCTTATTGCCAATACGGCCGTGGGTCTGGCGGCGAGAAGCGATGGAATGTTCCGGATTGCTTTTCCTGCTAGCCCACGGCAGGCTCCGATATTCTGACATTTGTTATTGCAATTACACGTTCAAGTTTCTGAAATATGTATGGGACTACGATATTCCAATAGAAACGTCCTGTACTTCTGCCAACCAAACTCAGTGGACAGCTCAGCGTCTACCATCCTGTCGCGATCCCCAACAGAATGAAGCAACGAGCTCAGCAGAGGCGATGAAGAAGGCCAAGTCCTATGAGTCACGACCATCCTTTCTCTGGCCTGTGTGAGCCGCTGCCCTGCGGCAACGCCGAAGACGCTCGGGTCGACGCAGAAGGTCGTCGCGATAAGATGTGATCCGATCCCCGACTTTGGAACAGAGCACCCGGCGGGATAGTTTAAGCATAAACCGAATACGACTTTTCTCCGATAAATAGAGTAAATGTGAAAGGTCGTTCAGATGTGATGCGATCACTAGTCTTCGAAACCGAGCAGCCGGCGGGATACCATAAGCTTAACCTAGCTACGTTCCTTCTCCGGTGATAAAAGAACTTGGATATCTACTGCCTGTGGAACATGCGAATGAAGCGTTGAGATAAGCGTTAGAACACCTCGAGTGCTGTTTCTGAGGTTCGATTACATGTAGGCGATTAGCTGTACTGGTGCGCTGGACGTTTTCTGGGGAGCAGAGGGAGCAGCAACTGTATAAGAAGAACCCTGTATTTAAAAAGACTCATAATACATCACGTCATAATTGTGTTCGTCTCATCCAGCCCTGCTCTCTCTCCTCCCGACACCTTCGGGTCACCGACCTCGACCATTTGTTCCAATAGCCCCCCCTGTCCTGCCGCGCCGCCAACTTACAACTTCTCCGACGGACCAAGAGTAGTAATCTCATCATACAAAAGACTAAGCCGGCATCATGTTAGTAAACACAGACAAGCCATCTTTGAACAGAAGGGAAAGACTCACGTGGTGACAAAGTCGGCGTAGTCCTCGCCCGTAACCTGCGTCCGGAGGTACTTCGCAGCCAGCTCAAACTTGTTATCCGCAGGCGCCGCGTTCGCGAGGTCCTTTGTGAGGCTGCCTAGAATGCCGAGCACGTAGGTCTTGTCGATCTTCTTGCCCTCTGCGGTGCTGGCTCCGTGCTTGACCCATTGCCAAAGCTGCGTACGCGACACCTCGGCCGTAGCAGCATCTTCCTGCAAATCCTCAGTCAGTAACCGTCTTCCCTTCGAAAGCGTTGCCGCAACTCACCATCAGGTAGTTAATCGCACTGCATCCCACCCCCCTCAACCAGCCCTCCATGTAAGCAAGGCAAATATGCACATTCTTCCTCACCCCATCCTCGGTGATCTTCCCGGGAACAACCGAGTTCAGCAAATCGTCCCTCGTAACCTCCACCTTCCCAGGCCTCACGAAGATCTGGTTCGCAGTCGGCATGTGCTCGTTAAACACCCCGGCCGCGATCCCCGCCAGCGCAGGGTGCGCGACCCACGTGCCGTCGTGGCCGGCCTTGACCTCGCGCAGCTTGTCCGCGCGCACGCTCTCCATGGCCGCCGCGTTGGCCTGCGGGTCGTCCTTGCGGGGGATGAGCGCTGCCATGCCGCCCATGGCGTGCACGCCGCGGCGGTGGCAGGTGGCGATGAGCAGCTTGACGTAGGCGTCCATGAAGGGCACCGTCATGGTCACGTCGGAGCGGTCTGGGAGGGTGAAGCCGGGGCGGTTGCGGAAGCGCTTGAGGAAGGTGAAGATGTAGTCCCAGCGGCCGCAGTTCAGTCCCGAGCTGTGGTCGCGGAGTTCGTAGATGATCTGGGGCGTAGTGTCAGTAGAAAGGTCTCGGGGGAAATGCAAGATTGTTTGCTCTCACCTCGTCCATCTCGAACACGGCGCTGATGGTTTCAATCAACACCGTCGCCCTTACAGTGCCCCTCGGAATCCCAACATAGTCCTGCGCCATGTTGAACACGTCGTTCCACAGCCTCGCTTCAAGATGCGACTCCATCTTGGGCAGGTAGAAATACGGCCCGGCGCCCCTGGCGACCAGCTCCTTGGCGTTGTGGAAAAAGTACAGCCCAAAGTCGAATAGCGCGCCGGACATGGGCTGGCCGTCAACAGTAAAATGCTTCTCGTCCAGGTGCCAGCCGCGCGTGCGGCAGATCAGCGTCGGCAGCTTGCGGTCCGTCCGGAGCTTGTACTCCTTCTGGCCCAGGCGGAAGTCGACCTGCCGGCGGATGGCGTCGTACAGGTTCGCCTGGCCCTGGATCATGTTGTCCCAGGTCGGGCCGTTTGAATCTTGAAGTTCCGTCAGTAACCACAACTTCCATGTCGTTGCAGATAGGACTTACCTTCGAAATCAGCCATGTAAGCCCAGACATCGGCATTAAGCGCATTCACAACCATCTTCCGGTCCGTGGGACCCGTAATCTCCACCCTGCGATCCACGAGCCCCGGCGCGGGCGCCGCGCCCATCCATTTGCTGTCCTCGCGGATGTGCTTCGTCTCGGGCAGGAAATCGGGCAGTCGGCCCTGGTCCGTCTCGATCTGTTTCTGTCTCCTGGCATCGAGGAGCCTTTGTCGCGTCGGCTCAAAGCTGCGGTGCAGGATGGACAGGAACTTGACGGCGTCGGTGGTGAGGATGAGGCGGGTGGCTTCGCTGCCTGCGCCGAGGATGGCGACGTTTGGTACTGATGATTGAGTCATTGTGAGATGTTGAATAGTTTTGACGAAAAACTGTGCAAAATGGGTGTTATCTTCTGTCGATAAGTGATATCATGATTGATGAGGCGTGTCCTGTTTTATAAGTATTTTTGAGGCGAATGTCGAACCCCCTCATGGAGCTCGGTTCTCTTCCGATGGTGTTTAATCCCCTCACTTACACTGACACCATAGCTCGGCCCATGTTCCGAGTGCATTGAGGGTTTGGTGCGGATGCTATCCGATTGGTCCCACTCTTCTTTGAAGACGATCAACGGTCGAACGGAAAGCTTCAACGCTAAGCATCAACCAATTGCACGACCCCTTGACAACCTTCACTTCATGCGTAGACCTAGGTCACAATGGAAATACGGCGGATTTCGTACTACAATAATTCATGATTCCATTACTCCGAACTTCGGCTATGATCCGTAACCCGCCGGTGCCATCATCTTCTCCAACTCAGCCCAGTCCAACTGATCAACACCCGTCAGGGGCAGGCTAGGATCGTTGAAACTACGGAAAATGCTCTCCGTCTCCAGACCAAACTCATGTCCCAGGCTGCCGTCGAGGTCCAGGCCAAAGAGCGTATCAGACCCGTACGGCTCCGCAGGGTCAAACATCTCGCCGTCCCACGACGGCTGCGTCGAGTGCGGGCTCGGATCGGGCGGCGACAACACGACATGCGATCCCGCTTCCCCGTCCTGTGCCTGCCCCGCCGCTCCCGCCCCCGCGGTGGCGGTATCCCCCGCGCGGGGTTCCCCACCGGGTCTGGGGGCGGAGCCGGCCTCGGTCATCGGCACGTCGCCGTCCTTCTCGGCCGGGAGGAACCGGGACGCCCATACGTGGGCGGAGAACTGCCGGATCTCCTTCAGCCGCTGCGACGCCGCGTTGTTACCTGCCTGGGAAAGGTAGTCCAGCACGTCGATGGCCTGCTGCAGTTCCGGGGGAGGCGGCTTCGTGCTGTCGTTTTTGTGCGCGAAGCCGCGCATGATGAGGACGAAGGCGGCGGAGAATGCGGCGTCCAGGTCGAAGAAGGCGAAGGGGGCTAGATGAATGTTAGCATTTTGCTGTGAAGAGTGATTTGCCGTGTGTAGGTGCTGACCAATTTCGTTCTGCTTCTTCATGGCAGATAGAATCCGAATAGTTCGCAGGGCCGCCTCATTGCAGAGCAGGCACAGCTGCGAGATTGCGTGCGTCACCATCTGCCTTTGCGTGTGCTGGACCTTGTCCTTGACCTTCTGCAGCAGGATTGGCCTGATGCAGAGAATGATGGCCTTGATCGGAACGCGGCGCCGTCAGCAATGCTGGTTTTCCTGTTTGTCCAAAGCAACAGACAACTTACCTGGAATAACCTCAGATAGAGTGATGCGCCTGCCCTCGTGACGAGGAGTTCCTTGCTCTTAAAGTCGATGGCTATGTTGGATGGGATAGACCGTCCAGTATCGTAGAGTGACTGGAGAATGCTGCGCATCTTCTTCACCAGGTCTCCTTGCGACAGAGCACCGTTGCTGTAAAGAGCTGTCGTCCGTCAAGTCAGTTATCCGTGCCGTATTCACTTCAGATCCCGGGGCGGCAGAACTTACAGGTCATAATCTCTCCTGTAGCACGTGCAATGCGCACATTAATGTTCAAGGCCTCAGGCGATTCAAACCCAGGTGATGGCCCCGGTAGGTCGAATGTGATTTGCCTGTCGTCCACCGACGCGGGTAGACCGAGACCGGCAGATATGCGCCTAGAGATAAAATGTCAGACATTGTTCCCCTTCTCTGACCTCTCGTGTAACACATACTGATCCAGCATATATGCAGTCCACCACACTCGTGTTCTGTGTGTCCTTTCTGAAGGGAGGCATTGCTGCTCAGCATACGGCAAGTTGCAACCCATCGTCAGAGCCAGCCGCACCGCGGTACCAATCTGCGTCGTGTTAGCCAAAACCCACAAGAACATGGAAGAGAGAAGCCTCACAAAGAAGTAAGCATCGTTCCGCCTATCGCACCACTGCAGATACGTCGTCGCAAGACACAGAATCTCCACGGCGCAGATGCCATACTCGCTGATACTGTGCATCGGCGGGAACCGCTTCATAGCCTCTGCAAAATAAAATGCTCCCGGCGGTCCTCGGTAGACCCTCCTGTCGGCCTCCATCAGCTTTCCCATGGCCATCACCAGCATGTACTGCGTGAACCAGGGGCTCTCGAGCTGCTTGGCGCGGGTGGCCTGGTTCTGGAACAGCAGGGTCAGGTTGTCGATGAAAGTCCGCTGGTCGATGAAGTGCTGGTTGCCGCCCATGTACGTAATGAACAGGCCGAGCAGGCGGTTCGACTCTGTCTCGTTGGGCAGCGTCTGGGAGGGGATGCCCTTGATCAGCTCCTCGGTCGAGCCCCATTCCGGCGTGAAGGGGGCGTCCCGGGTGGTGTCGTGCTCGTTGCCCTCAGCGGCGTCTTGCTCGGGCGAGTTGCCCGCGTTCTCGTGGAAGAGGTTGCGCACGCGCTGCTCGAAGCGCGGACCGGGGGCACGTTCGATCGAAGCTGTTGATAGTCTGAGCATCGTCCAAAGAGGCCAAACTCTGGGCACACTTACAGTAGCTTGGCGGCGGCGGCACTTCGCCCATGGGCTCCGTCGGCGCAATCCCCAGCGTGTTCTCCAAGGCAACCGAGACGGTCGGATTTGAGCCAGGGGCTGGTGTTGGTTGATTGGATAACTCTGAGAGGCCGGCAAGGTCAGCACGGTGGTCTACTTGACGATGGTCGGCTTAAACTCTGATAAGCCATTGGGGGACTCTGCGTGCCTCTGAGTTGGTTCTCATAGCGGTTTACTGTCGCTCTGAGCTCTTGGACATATCTGGTTAAGCGGGTCAGCCGTCAACTGCTCATGTTTCCGAATCTGGCCACAGAGGCGGCAGATAAGCGGCGGTGCTCACGCTTCCGAATATCGTTGGCGCCCGGCCCCGAATTCACATTCGAGCTTGTTCCTAACGCAATTGCGACAGGGGTGCTCTCCCGAGCACTTCACCTTGCGTCTGCGACATGTGTTGCAGCTATCTGGAAGGTCAGTATCGTAACTCCATACTGTGATGAGGTCATGAGGCTTGTGTGGACTGACGCATTGGCGGACCGAGTCTTGCCGGGGGTTGGTTGAGGAGGCATTGCGCCCTTGCCAACACGATTCTCCTTTGTCACAATGCCGTCGGATGTTGCTCCGGGGGTTGAAAAAGGATAAACAAGACGTTGCAAAGCCGGTAGGACGTCCCAGCCAGGGCAGAGTCTTCCGATGCCGTCAACGGTGATAAGCATGCGGCCAATGAGAAGCCTGTGGGGAAACAATCTTATGAGGGGTCCACGGAAGTCTATCCCGCACACCGAACCCCGATCTGTGCATTCACACTCTTATCGAGGTTTAAAACACTGCTTAGTTACATGTCGTCTTCTTAACTAAGTATGTGCACCAAACCTGTACCCGAGCCCCGATCACATGACATCTCAGCATGCCCGCGACAGCAACCAGGTAAGGCACTGTTTTCGTGGTCCCTTTCCTTCGTAGAGACCGAAACAAACAGATGGAAATGGCAGTAATTTTCGTCATTAAGAAAAAAGAGGAGAAAATTGGGAAAAGAAACGGAAAAATAAGATCAAAAGGGCAAAAGCCGGGCTCCGAACCTTGAGTCCACTATGGCGCCGACACAATGAGTTGCATGTTAACCCATTGAGCCAATCGAGCACGAGGAAGATCCGATAGCGCGGTTGACAGACGAAATCAAAAGGCGCCTTATGTAGGGCGAAGAAGGTAAGGGGCGGGTAGGCAGGGAATGAAGGTGAGTCGGGGAAGGTGCGGATATGGCCGTCACTGCCTGAAGTGAGGAGGACTCAGGGGAGTGAGTGAAAGTCTCACGTGACAAGATCAATCTTGCAGGTGACATGCCACCGCATCCCTCTCGTTGGTGAGTGAGTCCGTCCACTTTCCAACTCCGTAGGACACCTGCTCGCTGGTCAGGAAGCTTCGAGGAACGAATCCACGAGGACACAAACGCCGTATTTGTAGGAACACTGAGAGATAGCCCTCGGCGCCTCTCCGAGCGGAATCCCCCGGACCTCCAGTTTGATCGGCCTTTCACATTCGGTTGGAGCCGAAAGCAAACACACGCCGGCGTTTCGAGCTTCGACTTGCGCATGAGACTCGACAATGGCATGTGGGTCGGTTGTTATACGGCTGTAAAGCCGAGATCTCGGGCTCCTTCCGACACCGGCCAGCGCGACTGGAGTGGGTCCGATCACGGCCCCGATCGACAACTGCCGCTCGTGGAAGGTGAGAGAGATATCATTTATGATAACCTCAATTTGACCAAGTGATGAGTATCTTAGGTACATGCTCATCCATGCTGCATTCCTCTGCTCAGATTAACCAACCAGCCTCCTCTCATGTCGGTTTCAACAACTAGGTATGTGCCCTCCTTCATTTAGTCCTTCTCATCGTATTTCCACAGCCGACGTGGGTTATCAACCCAGATCTTCCTGACCAGCTCCTCATCCCCTCCGCACCACGCGAGGCACTGGTCAGCGAAGCTGGGAATATCAACCGTCAGGAAGTCCTGGTGCACCAACCGATCTCCCCCGGGGTTCTTCGGCGGCCCTCCCACGTGCGGCCAGTCGCTCGCCCAAACGACCCTATCAGGCGCCGTCTCAAGCACCTCTTTCACATACTCCTCCAACCCAGGCGTCGTCGGGAACCGATAGGTCCCACTAAGCTTGATCCACGTCCTCCCATCCTTCAGCGCCCTTAGAATCGCCTTCCTCCCGGCAGGATCCAGCGTCGGATTCAGCGGGTCAGGGAACCCCAAGTGATCAATCACAACATCCACCCCTAGGTCAGGCGTGAGTGACAAGATGTCCGGGTACTGGTTCATCGTCCCAAACACCTGCAGCACCCACCCCCGCCCCCGGATCCGGTCCGCGTACCCTTGCAGCGCGGCCCGCAGCGACTCCTTGTTCGGCGTCGCCCCGAAGCTCCACAGGTTGAGCCGCACGCCGACCACCCCCGCCCGCTGCAGCTCGTCGAGCTCCGCCTCCGTGACCGTCGCGGGGTCGATGCAGGCGACGCCCCGACCTTTCCCGCCCATGGCGTCCAGCGCGTGGATGATGCTCCTGTTGTCCGTGCCGTAGATGGACGCTGCGACGATCACTGCGTGGCTGATACCCAGGCCACTCTCAAATCTGGTAAGGTCCTTGACGTCGGACTTTTTTGGCGTGAAGGGCCGATTTGGACTGAACGGGAAGTTGTCCTGCGAGGCTTGTGAGACTGGTATGTTCTGCCTTATCCCGGGCCGAGGTAGTATGCTCACTTGATCAATCACGTGGACATGGGAATCCCACGCTCCCGGCGGGAGTTTTGCCTTTGACATGTTGGATGTTTGAAGCTTCAAGTCTTCTTATCGATATTTGTTCTGACCGTCACGGGCAAGAGGACCTCTGAGCCAGACCCTAGACGTTGCTGGGGTTTGGCAGGCGACGGCATTAGTATTTAACAGCTTCGCCGCATGTTCCGGGCAGCGGAAAAACATTCCAAGAACGGGCAATGTTTCCCAGCTCAGCCGCGGTCTGATAATCAGATGATCTCCGACACACACACCCGTGCGCGGTCGAAGTAAGTGGCCGTGAAATGAGGGGGAAGCACAAACGTCTCTCGGGTCTGTGAACCGGCAAGCCGCAACGGCATATCGCTCAATTTCCGAATGCGTGATGACAGATGTTCCGTGGCCGACATCGTCAGCGGGCCGCTTCCCAAGGTTTGAATCGTGTTGTTCCGTGCCCACTCAAAGGCCATTGGTCCCTATTTCACAGGTGAATCTTGAAAGGAGGCATGTACGAGTAACAGCGCTGTTATTCTCGGGTTTTCAAATGCTATAATACAAATGCCCAACGACAAATCTCAACAATATCTACAAAGCAAAACAGAAGCATAGGCAAGTTGCCAGTGTTGAGGAATCATCCAAATCCAATGTCTCGTTGCATCTCTCTCTCCCCTATTCAGTCCGCATGACTGTGTGATTTTTCAAGAATTGACCACGGCCCAACGTCTCCTGGGAAGACAACCCAAACTCGGTATGGTATCAGGAACTTCGCTGCTGTGTGGGCAGGGCCGGCTCAATCTCGCGAAAGTGCGTTTAAGCGCTCTGGGTAGGAGCGGGAGGAGCGCCGGAGGGAGGAGCACCAGAGGGAGGAGCACCAGTGGGAGCAGGTCCAGAAGGCGCCGGGCCAGAAGGATGAGCGCCGTTGGGAGCAGGGCCGGAAGGACGAGGACCGCTGGGGGCGGCGCCGGAGGGAGGGGGCTGAGGAGCGCCGGTGCCGGAGGGAGGAGCGGGGAGAGACGAGTTGGCCTCGCGACGCTGCTGCTGGGGAGCACCACTGGGAGGGGGGCCGGTAGGGGTGCCGGAAGGACGGGGAGGAGGAGTGCCAGAGGGGGGAGCGCCGCTAGGACGGACACCAGAAGGAGGGGGGCCGGAAGGCTTAGCGCCGGCAGGGGGAGCGGACTCTTCGGCGCGGCGGGCGTTGGTCGGCTTGGGAGCGTCGCTGGGGGGAACGCCAGTGGGACGAGATCCAGAGGGGGGAGCGCCGGAGGGAGGGGCACCAGAGGGAGGAGGGCCGCTGGGACGAGCACCGCTGGGGCGAGGAGGAGGGGTGCCGGTGGGCTTCTCAGCGGGAGCAGACTCATCGACAGCACGGCGGGCGTTGGTGGGAGCGGGAGCGCCGCTGGGAGGAGGTCCGGAAGGAGGAGCTCCAGAGGGGGGAGCACCGCTTGGGGGAGGACCGCTGGGGCGAACGCCAGAGGGAGGGGGGCCAGTAGGCTTTGGGCCAGCGGGAGCAGACTCCTCACGGCGAGCGTTGGCCGGGGGAGTGCCGGAGGGGGGAGCACCGGAAGGCGGGGCTCCCGACGGGGGAGGGCCGCTGGGGCGAGCACCGCTGGGACCAGCCTCGCCACCAAAGTTGCCCTGGCCACCGGGCATTCCAGTCGGGCGGGCAGCGCCGCTGGGGAAGTCGGTCGGCGCGCCGCTAGGACGAGGAGGAGGAGTGCCCGAGGGAGGGGCACCACTGGGCGGGTTCGGAAGAGCCGAGTTCTGGCGGCGCCACATGCCGCGGCGACGGGCGGCGGGGGTTCCGGCGGGGGGAGCACCGCTGGGAGGCGGGCCGGAGGGCTTGAAGGTGCCGGTGGGCTTCGGGGGAGGGGTTCCGGACGGCGGGACGCCGCTGGCGCCCTGAGGCGGGGGTCCAGGAGGCATGCCGGTGCCGGAGGGGGCAGGGGGCGCAGAGCCGGAGAACTGGGGCGCCGGCGCCGCCTGGCTCACGGCCGCGATGGCGGTGACGAGGGCGAAAATGTAGTTGGAACGCATCCTGGCGAACAAACGAAGTGTTGAAGTGGTTTGTGTTTGAAGAGAAAGAAAGAGAAGATGCGATCAAGGAAAGAAAGGAGGTTTGTGTAAGTGAGCTGTTGAAGAGAAGGAAGAGACGTTGTTGAGATGAGCGTTGGTGATGAGAGGATTGAAAAGACACAGAACATGCCGGACATCTCGAGAACTTATATCTGCTTCTTCGTCTCCATCTACACGCAGAGGACGCATAGAGTGACATATCGCCCGGTGCGTGGCCCATCACGCCCTCGACTCAAAGGAGTCGACGACAACGCGGCTCAGCTCCGCAATCGACCCCGTGGCTCCACGACGTTCTGGGCCCATCAGGCAATATTCCGCCACGCTATGATCGAAGAGCACGGAGCCAGAGCCCCGTTTGCTGTGGGGAGCGGACAATGCTTGGCCGCAAGAGCCAGCATGTGGACGGCATGTAGAGTATAGCACGCTTGCGCGGCATCGACGCTGTCAATCCCAGCCGGGCGGTGTCAAGTTGAATGAAGTGGTTCCATAGGGGGCTGAAGGGTCGACCCCTATCGACGGGAGAAGTTCGTCGGGTCTAAGCCCGAGTTCGTGATCGATTGGCCCTCCGAGGCCGTTTGTTTCGAAACGTCTGGTTTGGTGCTTTATGGTTTGTCGTCGTTAAAGAGCCGGAACAGGGGCGGCCCCCCCTGGCGGCAATGACACGCAAGCCCGCCCACTTCCCGGATTAGGATGCCGGGTAACGCCCCGAAGGGCTGGCCATAGCTCCGGGGCCAGGGGCGGACCAGCCAACCGCTTTAGGAAATGTGGCGAAGACGTGCCTCGTCGCGATGTCGAAATCACTTTGTTTCCATATTGCTTGCATATTGGAAATCGTCAAAAACATCGGACGATGATGGCCGAGGTTTCCTAAGTCGGCGTTCGGAGATGTTGAACCATGTGAAGAGTTGCGGTGCATGATGGCGACTAACAAGCATCAAAAGCGAACAGAAGCGCTAGCGAACGGAAGATTCCATGTCCCACGACGGGGAGTTAGTGACGATGACGTGGACTAGCGCTCAGCCGTTTCCGCAACGAAGGCGAGTGGTTTATTCTTGGAACTCGAGAAGGAAACATGTTCGTCACAGGTTGAGCCTTCTCCCGACCAGGGAAATCTTCTAGCCTCCAGTCGAAATTCCAAAGGCTCTGGTGGAGCGCCTGTCATGAAACCATGGGCTCGGACGAAGGCAACGTACAACACAATTAACTTGATTCAAGCTCGCCCAGGACGTCGATCAACCGAAATGTGGGATTGAAAAACAACGGGCCGGGTCCGGCATCGATCCCACCCTCGGGCTAAAAGTCGCGGGACTGCACCGTCTAGCTCCATGCACGTACAAGCATATTTAAGAGGGAACATCGCTCCACGACGGAGAATATTGTCTTGTCCACGGATCGACATATTAAGTTTATCCATCCAATAGTTCCCAGTGTTGTGGGTTTGCGTTTTATGATGATTGTCGAAGCCGGAAGGTCTGGCCACAAGTTGCGTGTTGTGACCAGGGAGCAGTGAAGCTCCGACAGCGGCGTCACAATGCTACTCAGCTGCAATAACTACCCCTACCTAGGTAGACAATTATTTGTCAAATCAAGGAATTTCGAGGATAGACAACTATTTTGCTTCGCTCCCGTTCATTTCCGTAGGTTACGGTGCAGAATTTCCCACCAGTCTCTTCAAAGGCAAATGGCAGCTAATATGAGCCGGAAGGAAACAATTACCAAGCAGACAACTTCCACCTATGTGTTTCTGAAGCTTAGTCATCACATGATCTTGCGTAAGCTGGCACTGGGTTTGTTTTGGTCCCCCGGGACATTGACCGTATGTCCAGGGTGATAGATTGGATCCAGACGAACAGCAGGAGGCCCAAACGCCCGTGAGTCCGCCATGTTCCAGAAAGGATGCACCTGATACAAGATAGACAAGCTTTGATGGGACATATACATACACTCAAATGAATTTACCATAACGTGCTGTCTCTTTGGGGACATGGATTCAATAGCCGACACACAGTGTGTACTTGTTTTCCTCCTCTACCGCGAACTTCGTGACACTGCCAAGTAGAATTTGCAGAAACCAGAGGGAAGTTGCCTTAGGTATGTAGAGCTAGACATCCTATCGAGACCTGGTCACCAGAACTCGCCAGCGCTTCACAGTGACTTGTCACTTTTGCGGTATAAATTTATGCAAGCTTCCGCTACCTCGAATTGACCCTGCCTTTCAATATCCCTGTGGCCAGTCAACAAGTCTATTGGCGGAGTTGGAGCACCCCGCCTTGAGTCAACCAAAACAAATGTTGCTTTCACGTAATATGACATTCCAGGACGCACTCAACAGACGCACCTGCATGGCGAGCTGTTTCCGTGGTCCATGCAAGTTACGAGATACCAGAGGATGAATTGATGGAATCCTGGTTTCATTTTCGACCTTCCCCGCAACCTCTGGAATGGGCGGCGTCACAAGACACGGTATTAGACCTCCCGGGTAGTTCACCGTTGGTTCCGGCTCGGCCTCATACCAGCAGGAGGAAGACTCCAGACATCTCACGAACCCAAAAAATGGTCGGATCTTCCTCCGGTCGGGCGCCGGAGGCGGAGCATCTCAGAGCTCAACATCAACCAACTAAGCCTCCAAAGTCCATTCCAGTGGGCCAGGGTAACATCGCAACATCAATAAATGTCTTATGAGCAGAAACTGCGACTTGTATTAGGCTGACAGCGAGCATCTCAGAGCTTAGCATCAACCAACAAAGCCTCTAAGTCTGATTCGGCAATTCAGAGTCATGTTGTCACATTCAATGACATGTCTTAGGAGCAGAAATTAGATACGGGTTTCATTTTAGGCTGACTGTCCTGTCAGCCTTGGGATTGTCGGTCGCTGACAGTCCGATGTAACATCGTACGCGTCTAGGTAGACCGTTGGCATGTGAAGAAAGACACGGCCCGAAAGTTCTCTCGGCGTAAGCGCTATAGGCGCCCAAAAGGGCAGTAACTATGAGCTTGGCGAGCTTTGAAGGCGCATGCTCCAAGTGTTGATGCCAAGACGCGGGCAGTTGCGAAACATGTCTTGAAGAAAGGGATCTCCCGAGCTTAATAACTCGCCGTGTGCGTCAGGCACTTGCCAGACTACACAGACAGATTGATAGCAGTTGCAATCGATCATCGTGAACTAAGAGAGAAGGATTCTAAGGGAGTTACATCAAGGGATGGAAATGGATCGACAGAAGAAATCACAAGATCCGGCGCGTCTCACTGACTAGGAGCAAGTGACAGAAACTCATGGCTGCGCAGAAACTTTGGCTTCCGCAGTGGTTCTGTCCTTGCTTGTTGTCAAAAGATACTCGCGATACTCAAGACTTGGCCAGTCAGCAGCTGACGCCCGATCCACGAAGGGACAGGACGGCTCAGAAGGAATCCCCACGTACGATGCCGCTGGGCTATCGACGCCTCTTGGTCTTGGCCATGATGAAGACGTCGTAGGTATGAACAGCTTGGTCAAGAAATAGTATAAAGCTGAGATGCTTCCCCCTCCATGAGGGTTCTCTTTGCTTCCTTCATAACCATCAGCTCCTCACAGTTCCAACTCAGCAATATTACACCAAACATCACTAAACACCACCACTACCCAATTCATCCAATATGCGCTTCTCCACTATCATCGTTGCTCTCGCGGCCACCGTCTCCGCCATCGACATCAGGGCCCACATCGGCGACAGCTGCGTCGGCAGCTACAGGGCCTGCCGCAACATCAACCCCAGGGTTTGCTGCTCGTTCAGCAGCTCGGCCAACAGCGGCCGGTCCAGCGTTTCTGTAGTTTTCGTGCGTGACAAACCCTTTCCTCTTGGAAATTTACGAAAAATCTCAGAACTAACGCGTACACAGATCCCGACCAACTGGCGCATCCGCACCGCCGCTTCCTCCGGCGGCGGCTGCCGATTCTTCGCCGGTCAGCGCGACTCTGGTGGTAGCAGAACCGTCTGCCTGCCTTACACGACCCGCGGCGACCGCACCGGAGGTCGCTACTGGTTCCTCAACCGCAAGCGCGCCGAGGACGAGTCGTGCCCCGCCGACCAGCCCGACGGCGGGAACTGCGAGGCTGTCGTCGAGGCCGACACTCTCGGACTCGCGGACGGTACCGAGTACAACATCTCTGGGCTGACTAGCGAGAAGCTTCAGGAGCTGGTAAGTCCTAAAGAATGATGGTGTGCATAGGACATAGACTATATGCTGACTTGCTTCAAGGAGGAGATTGCGGACACTGGCGCCGGTGCCGACGCCGTGCCCGCCGAGTTCCAGGTCTTCCGCCGCTCGATCGACGCCTGAGGGTATCCACGAGCTCCCTGATAACAGTAGTTCTCAGGACAGGAAACTTGAATCAAGCAAGGGCGAAATGGAAGGACAGCAGCGGCGTTCTCCCGTGCGTGCTTGTGGCAACTTTGGTATCCAGACACTGTATAGTTGGCAACTACATGGCTAGCTATAGCGAATCAAGACAACTCATATTTGGCGGAAACGGTTGTTGTTGGTTGATTGTGTTGTTACACAAGACTGAACTGCACCTTGGAACTCAACTTCAGACATTGAAGGATAAGTGAGAGAACATTGGTAGATATACTGCTAGTGTAAAGTCCGTGGATGAGTGTAGTTGCAATGCCCAAAGTCAAGTATCAGCCCTGTAGTCAATCAATGTGAATAATCAGTATTGATGTATTAGAAGGTAGTTCTGGATGAATTACACTGTAACCAAGTAATACATTGTGCTGGGCGTTCAAGGTCTTTCCCTCGAGCTGTTCTCGGACCGGCCCCCCACAGGCCGGGACGGCTTACGGTTCAGCCACTGCCGCCCGCAAATTTTCTCCTTCGGCGCGGCGCAGCCCTTTCAACCGCCACATCACGCACGCACAGGCTCACTCACCCACTTACCTTGCATCCCTCACTCACTCATTCATTCACTCACTCTCACAGCCCCCCTTTCCCGCGCTCCTTTCCGAGCCGCCCGTGTGGCGATGCCTTCTCCGGCCCCAGGCGCATACAGCCTGTTTCTCTGGCTCTGTGGTTGGGCTCGCATCGTTTCTCTCTCGGCCCTCTTTGTGTCAGTGTCGCTCGTCGGAGTCGTCCTAGCCGTCGTTCTCTACCGGCTTTTCCTCCACCCACTGGCCCGCGTTCCGGGGCCGAAGCTCGCTGCGATCTCCAACGTCTGGCATGCTTACCATGCCCGCAATGGGCGGATGCTGGAGCTGGGCAAGACCCTTCACAAGAAGTACGGCCCGGCTGTGAGAGTCGGGCCCAACGAGGTCTGGTTTGATTCTGCCGATGCATTCAAGCACATCTACCGTACGCTGCGCTTTCCATCTGAAGCTCTAGTGAGCCTTGCTAACTTGCTCAAGGGGCCGGTAGCAGCTATGAAAAGTCCGACTTCTACCGTAAGTCGCGCCGTTGCCTCCTCAGGTCTGACTAGGCTCATAATTGTCACCAGTGTCGACGGCCCTCCAAAGACCAGACATCTCCTTCACCCCCTTTCCAAACTTCGATTCTCCCGAAACGCTAGACCTTCTCTCCGAACGCAACACCGCCCGATATCGCCTGCAGCGCCGACTCATTGGGCCCCTGTACCAAACAAACCACCTAAAACGTCACGAGCACGCCGTCGACGCCGTGCTGACCCGCGTTATCGCCACTCTCAAGTCCCTCGACGGCGCAGAGGTCGACCTCAAGGAGTGGATGCACATCGTCGCCGTCGAGTCCCTCTCCGCCGTCGTGCTCTCCTGGTCCCCGAACTACCTCCGCGACAAGACGGACCACGGCTCCAGCAGCCACGGCTACCTGGGCTGGCGCCGCAAGTCCGTCTTCGGACTCTTCCCCCTCGCCGCCAAGGCGGAGCTCTTCTCTAAGGATGTGGGCAGGCACTTCGCCAACCTGTGGCGGGTGACGTACAAGACGCCCAAGGACTTCAAGCCCTTCTTCACCGGGGTGTACCGGCAGGTCTCGCGGCGCGTCGCGTCCGCGCTCGCGAATAAGCCCATCTCGAAGCATGATCGCAAAGATGATTTCCTGACCGACCTGATCCAGCTGCACAAGGACAGGCCTGAGTTTACGGAGACGTATTTGCGCCGCATGGCCATGACCAACTTTGGAGCTGGACACGAGACCATGTGCTCCGCGCTGACGTCCATCATGGCCATGATCGGATCCCATGCAGAGGTCCAGGGGCGTGTGCGCGAAGAGGTTCGCTCGTCGACGGAAGACCCCAAGGCATACGACAGTGCCGTCCGTCTCGCCTACACACAGGCCGCTATCAAGGAGGCCCAGCGACTGCACCCCGTGCTCGGGATGTCGCTGCCCCGCACGGTGCCTAGCGAGGGTTTCTCGGTACATGGCCAGGTCTTCCCGGCCGGAACAACTGTCGGATGCAACCCCGTGTCTTTGCACCGCAACACGTCAATATTCGGACAAGACGCAGAAGACTACAATCCTGAACGCTGGCTCGAAGGGGAGAGGGATCTCCGGGCCATGGAGCGGTTCAATCTTACCTGGGGCGGGGGTGGAAGGATGTGCCCCGGACGACACCTCGCGGAGCTGGTTGTCTACAAGACGATACCGGCGCTGATGGAGCACTTTGACGTGGAAGTGACGATGCCGCCGGAGGAGGAGATACGGTACTACTTCATGGCGATGCTGACGGGTGTGAGGGCTCGGTTTATACCAAGGAAGAAGACGTGAGTGTATCCGGTATCGACTATCGAGGTTCGTTGTCATTGGCTCAGCAATTGAGCTACATCGGAAGCTACCTAGTAGACGAACAGACAGACCGTCTGGTCATGAGAAATGAGACATGAATGGGTGTGGGATAGACAAAAATAGAGTAGCTCTGGGCTGCGTTCGCATTACGCCAAACCCATTCACATTCCCAGCAGTACTTGATGCCTTGCAACGTCCTTCTTTCAGTTCCGTCCCCGAGTGATCGGAAGAGACCCTTACTCCTTGTCTGCACCAGCCAGAAGAACCTCCATGAACCCAACCGCAGCTTCCGTGAGCATGTTCTTATACTGTTCGCTCGTGGGATAGTACTGGCATCCCCCCCTCGCCACAACAGCCAGAGCGTCCTCGGCTACCAGACCGTACTGCAGCTGGTACGAGAACACCTTGTTGTGCTTCTTTCTCGTGATGTGCCGGCTGTACGCCCAGTCCGTAGCGGTCCCGGATGCAGGCATCTCAAGCCCCGCGTCGTCTCCGGCCACGAACAGCCCGCCCCTCACCGCCCTCACGCGCTCCGCAACGCCGCCCGACACGCGCCGGAAGACGTCCAGATCGTCTTTGTCCATGTACTCGGCGTACCCCGCGCCGGTCTCGCCGCGCTTGCCGTCCCAGTCCTTGTTGCGCCAGTTGTTCCAGTCGCAGCACGTCTGCGCGGGGCTGGACGCCCACGGATACCCGACGAGGCGGCCTCTGCCGCCGACGTTGACGTACTTCGACAGCTTGGAGTTCTTCTTGAAGACGTCCTCGACGTTGCGCGACTCGGGTTCGGAGAAGGCCTTGCGGCCGTGGTAGAGTTCGTCGGCCGGGTCGTCCGAGGCGACCCCCGGCGTAACGCTCGGGCTGTAGAGCTTGCGGTAGTCCCAGGCGATGTCGAAGTTGCGGTCGAGGTTGACGCCGGCGCCCTTGAAGGTGTGCCCCGCGGCCAGGGTGCTGTTGTAGATGGCCAGGACGTCCTTCTTGCTCTTCAGGTTGACGTTGCCGGCGTAGCAGTTGTGGAACTTCTGGTCCCAGGTCAGGCCGTCCGGGTTCGCGAGTGGCATGAAGATGACGCCTTTGTCGAGGGCCTGCATGACCTGCTTGTGGGTGTAGCTGACATCGCCGTATGAGAGGCCCTCGCCGGTGTCGCGGGCATGGAGGAGGTCGGCCATGAAGTAGATGAGGCTATCGGGGGTGCCTCGCTCGCGGCCCTGGAAGCCACCCGTGAAGAAAGTATCGTATGACGGGGTGGATCTCGTCCTCTTGGCCGGGGGTTGGAGGTAAGCGAGTCTCGTCTTCTGGCCCAGCCAGCTGTCGTGACTTGAGTAGTCCAGCTTTACCAGCGGGTATGCGTCCTCGAGCCTCTGGAGGGCTGATCCGATCTCTTCGGGTGTCATGATCTGAGCGAAACCGGGGTCGGCGGGGTTGTTGCCGCCCCCGACGCCCGTGAAGACGAAGCCTCTGGCCGCGAAGCGATCGAGCTCGCTGATGGGTGCGGTGTCGGAAAGACGCTGGTCATACTTCCACTGACCGAGCTCGCAAGGAGGTAGGGGGTCGGGCGGTTGCTGGTTCGCGTCCTCCTGTGATGTGCACATAAGCCAGAGCGTGAGCTTCAGCAGCGAGGTGGAGGAGGATTTGGGCGAGAGGGTGACCCCCTTCGGGATTCCGCACGTAACCATGTTGGCGGTATTTAACGAGTGAAAGCTGGAGATGCTGCTGAAGGGTGAAAAAAGAAGGACTCAGACGCCAGACTGCCAAGAGATTATATAGATGTAGCGAGAGATGTACCGTAGTCATGACGCAGCTTTCGCCGTCAACTGGTTACTACGAGAGCATATTCACATCTGTGAAGATCCCCGTGGGATTTCCGATACTGACAATACCCACCTACCATGCGGCTAAAGTGAAGGTTCTCAACATTCACTCTGGTGTTGATGCGATCCCAGCATTGAGGCCGATCTGCGGCTGTACTCGCGGATCATTCACATTTGTAGTACACGCAAGGCAGAGATGGTCGCCGTCATCTAACTGTCATCCAGCTATATCCGCAGTTTTGATCAAGAAGCGAGTGACACATACAGGATAGTGCTCATGCAGGGGCACGAAGTGGCTTGATCGCAACCAGATGAGCTCCGGTCTGTCAAGTGCACCATGTCGACACTTGGTTGGCTGACAATCGTGAGAGTAGGTTGCCTGTGGAAAGAAAAAAGTAAAAAGGTGAAATGGGTTAGAGAATGATGAGAACAGAGCTGCAGTGGGGATGTGAGGGTGAACCTTGAGGCATCCTAGGCTGGCTTACCTAATGCCGTGATAGCTTCATCGAGATCAAGAACTCACAGTGTGGTTCGAGACAGTGTCGATGATATTTGGAACTGTATACAAAGTACTTGTCATCTGGAGAAAGGTGTCTCCGAGACCCCACTTGATTGGACGTGAGGTCAGTGCGCCACCGCCCACCCCACACTACACTGGACGGAACCTAGCGCAGCAATCCACATCCCACCCTAACGCCAAACTGCCATTTGCAACGTCGCCAGCCGGGCATCACCAGAAACACGATACCCCAAGTCGGCTCGATAGCCGCAACCGCCCACCATGGTTCTCCAAGATCTCGGCCGTCGCATCAACACGGCGGTAACAAATCTCACGCGAGAGCCCAACCTCGACGAGAAGGTGCGCCGCCTACGAACCCCCGACCCCGCAGAGCCGCCGTCGCATTGGTGGCAATTACTGACTGTCGCCCCCTATCGCAGGCCTTCGATGCTATGCTCAAGGAGATTTGCGCCGCCCTCCTCGAGTCCGACGTCAACGTGCGCCTCGTCGGCCAGCTGCGCAAGTCCATCAAGAGCACCGTCAACTTCAAGGAGCTCCCGCCCGCCGTCAACAAGAAGCGCCTCATCCAGAAAGCCGTCTTCGACGAACTCGTCAAGCTCGTCGACCCCCATGCCGAGCCCTTCAAGCCCAAGAAGGGCAAGTCCAATGTCATCATGTTCGTCGGTCTGCAGGGTGCCGGTAAGACGACGACATGTACGAAGCTCGCCCGACACTACCAGGCCCGCGGCTTCAAGGCCTGCCTGGTGTGCGCCGATACCTTCCGTGCCGGTGCCTTCGACCAGCTGAAGCAGAACGCCACCAAGGCCAAGATCCCATACTACGGCTCGCTTACCGAGACGGACCCTGCGGTCGTCGCGCGGGACGGTGTCGAGAAGTTCAAGAAGGAGAGGTTCGAGATCATCATCGTCGATACGTCGGGTAGGCACAGGCAAGAGGAGGCTCTGTTCCAGGAGATGGTGGACATCCAGACGGCCGTCCAGCCGGACGAGACCATCATGGTTCTCGACGCATCCATCGGTCAGCAGGCCGAGTCGCAGGCCAAGGCGTTCAAAGAGGCAGCGGACTTCGGGGCCATCATTATCACGAAGACGGACGGTCACGCCAACGGTGGTGGTGCAATCTCCGCCGTCGCGGCCACACACACGCCCATCGTCTTCATCGGTACGGGAGAGCACATGCTCGACCTCGAGCGGTTCGCGCCGCAGCAGTTCGTGTCGAAGCTGCTCGGCATGGGCGATATGGCGGGCCTCGTGGAGCACGTGCAGAGCCTGAAGCTGGACCAGAAGGACACGATAAAGCACATCACGGAGGGCATCTTCACAGTGCGCGACCTCCGGGACCAGCTCTCCAACATCATGAAGATGGGACCCCTCTCTAAGATGGCGGGCATGATCCCCGGCATGAGCGGCATGATGCAGGGCATGGACGACGAGGAGGGCAGCGCCAAGCTCAAGCGGATGATCTACATCTGCGACTCGATGACGGAGAAGGAGCTCGACTCGGACGGCAAGATGTTCATCGAGCAGCCGACGCGCATGACGCGCGTGGCCCACGGCTCGGGGACGTCGGTGCGCGAGGTCGAGGACCTGCTGACGCAGCAGCGCATGATGGCCGGCATGGCAAAGAAGATGGGCGGCAACATGAAGAACATGCAGCGCGCGCAGTCGGCCATGGGAGGCGGCAACAAGGCCCAGCAGCTGGCGGCCATGCAGAAGCGGATGCAGAGCATGGGCGGCGCCGGCGCCGGCGGCGGTATGCCGGACATGGGCAGCATCATGAAGATGCTCGGCGGAGGAGGTGGCGGCGGCGGAATGCCCAATATGCAGGCGATGCAGAACATGATGCAGCAGATGGGCATGGGCGGTATGGGCGGCATGCCTGGCATGGGTGACATGGGCGGAATGGGGGGCATGCCTGGAATGGGCGGCAGGGGCGGTGGCCGCGGCGGACGGCGATAGAGGTTGAAGGAGGATGTGCGAAAAGTTGAACGTGATGTGTGCACGTGATGTTATCGCCAGCACCGACTCGAAGCGGAGACGCGGATGAGAGATATGACATTGACACTAGGGGCGGGACCACATCAGGAGCCCTCTATTCATGGGATCGGCGTTTGGCGGGAGGTTGCAATACTACAAGACCAATTGCTGTCGATATTGGATGTGACATAATCTCCGGTAGCTTGTGAAGAGTCTACTTGATGTTCGTACCTAAGCACCACATTCTAGGTAGTATACTTGGTTCCCTTGACGCTGTCGTATCGGACGTCACCTCGGACTTGTGTGTGAGAAAAAAACATAGGAAAAACTCTACATTTGATGACACCTCGGACACTGTTCTGAACCTCGTTTGAGCAACAGAATTGTAACCACTGATGTCAACAAGCAGCAGTCATACGCATATATGTTGACTCCGCTTTCCATCACGGGTCATTGTTCGCTCCAGGCATATGAGACTCATCACTCTC
This sequence comes from Colletotrichum plurivorum, assembly GCA_014235945.1. NCBI lineage: Eukaryota > Fungi > Ascomycota > Sordariomycetes > Glomerellales > Glomerellaceae > Colletotrichum > Colletotrichum plurivorum. The sequence continues at coordinate 112,821 of WIGO01000114.1, forward strand.
AAATCCGTAACTGCTTTCCCCTCCCGCCTTGAATATTGGTAGCAGGATCGACGGAAGGAAATAAGCACATGACGCTTATGTCAAATGCTAGAATCGTGATCCCTCGCGAAGGAGACCGTCCCGTCATTGGCAGAGTCGGGACGGGAGTGCCGAGACAGGGGTCCGGACCCGGCAGCGGAGCCGGCGCGGCGCTGGGCGAGGATGACGTTGGGCTATTCCCGCTATTCCCTGGCTGTTTGCCGTCGCGACAGAGTTCTGTCGATCGAGCCTCCCAAGTCCAGCTAGGGGCCTGTAACAGAGTGTTTCCTCTGTGACGGCCTTCGTCGGCCGCAGATGTGCACATTGGGGATGGGGAGGATCAGCATGATAATCGTGAACACGCGGGTCAAGACCTCCCGCGGTACGAGCTCAACCACCTTCGGAGCGCAGCACGGTGAAAAATAACCTGCCCACGGTATATCTTCTCTTTCCGGGGTTCACGGTATATGGTTGGTATTGACTGCAAACGGGTTGTGTGAGCCTCAAGTACCGGCTTGTTGAGAGCACGTTTGCTTCTCACCGCGTTAGGCTGGAAGTCACCTCGTGTGGGCAGCCATAGGAAAGTAACATCGAACTCATCGGAGTGGCTTCAGTAAGCCGCGCAAGCCAACATGTCACGGTGCATGGGGGAAATGTTGATGATGAGCGCCACACTTGTATTCAAACTGAATCGCTGTGGCTTCAGCGCTTTAAGCGAGGTTCCGGAGCAAAAGGCCCGTTGCAATTCCCTCTGTATCCCAAAAGTTTGGTTCGCCCTACGCCATTCAGAAAAGGGTGGAAAATGCTTTCTATAATCATGGTCTCGTATGCCGTGGCTTGACCCAGCGCATCATCGAGTCGAGACTTTTTGGTGTTCAAGGGTTCTTGGCCACATGATTGGCGCAGTCGGCTCAGGGTTGCCGAGATAGTGGGGCCGTGGACGGGACGAGCCCCGGTGGTGCCAAGGATGCCCACGCGTCTTGGGGCGGGATGACGTCGGTTCGACCGTCGCTGCAGAGGATTGCACGGTTGCACCACCACAACACACACCATCATGACCGCACCGCGGCGCCACAGCAGGTTTCGACGAGCCAACAGATTGAGCTCACTAGCCACGATCTGGGGTATGGCGCGTAACAAATTGCCTAAAGGAATCAGACAATCTGTGTACATACCTAGTTCACGTTACATGGTACAGTCTATGGCCAGGCCCCTTGAGATGAGATGAGACCAGACGAGGCGCCTGGAATGAAGAAGCCCGTGGTCGCAATGACATATGTTAAACCCACTATTCCTGCAAGAGCACGAGCAGAACGCCTCCCCGGTGGCCCTCTGCTTGCGCGTGCGCTGGTGTTTGCTTCGTCCTCCACTCCGATCACTCACCTTAATTTTCAGCCCCGAATCGACGATGGTGTCTGCCCCCGTCTGTTGTGCCATCGACGAAAATGACGTCAAACGAGAAGCTTCCCGTCGCAGGCCTGAGCCTGCCAAAAGCTGCCAAGCACCGACACCTTATTTCTTATGCTTAAAGTTGGCCTCTGTCCGTTCTTCCCTCGATCTATTTTCTTCTCTGTAGTCCAGGTCAAGCCACCAATACATCCATCCATCTCAGATTCAAGGTCGCCAAGGAAGCTTGCCGTTGCTTCGCGAGGTACAAGCACAGCCATCCCGTCTTGGCATCCCTCTTGTCTGTCTTAGTCCGACACCAACAACACCGCATTCAAGACCGCCCAGCATCCATCATGGGTTTCTTCAACAGACGTCCTCGCGACGCTACCGTGACCAACGGCCATGCTAACGGGCACCACGCCAATGGCCACTCGGCCGAACACAAGGACGGCATCCTTCACGGCCGCCACGGTCACGACGCTGAGCCGTACAGCATGTCTCGCCGCCCCAGCTTCGGACACTGGCTCAAGGGAACGCTGCTCGACATCATCACCATGATCTGCATGGGAGCCCTCGGTCTCGGAGTAAGTCTACAGACCACCTGCCTCCAGGTACATCGAGCTGACCTCCTTAGATCTACATGGCACCCCCCGCCCCGAACCGCTCCTTCGCCGTGACCTTCGCCGACGGCGAGGTCGTCTACCCGCAATTCGCCTACCCCATGCGCAACGAGATCATCCCCATCTGGCTCGCCGCCTTCCTCGCCTCCGTCATCCCTATCGCCATCATCCTGGTCATGCAGCTCCGCGTCCGCTCCTTCTGGGACGTCAACAACGCCGTCATCGGCCTGCTCTACTCCCTCATCTGCGCCGCCGTCTTCCAGGTCTTCATCAAGTTCCTCATCGGCGGCCTGCGACCCCACTTCCTCGAGGCCTGCCAGCCCGACCTGTCCCGCGTGACTTCGAGCCAGGGCGGCATCGCCCGCGCGGGCTACAGCGCCGCGGGCTTCCAATCGCTCTACGTCACCAAGGAGGTCTGCACCGGCGACATGAAGGAGATCAACGACTCCCTCGAGAGCTTCCCCAGCGGCCACACCACCGCCGCCTTCGCGGGGCTGGGGTACCTGTACCTCTACCTCAACGCCAAGCTCAAGGTCTTCTCCGACTACCACCCGGCCATGTGGAAGCTCATCGTCATCTACATTCCCGTCCTGGGCGCTGTGCTCATCGGCGGTGCGCTCACGATCGACGAGTTCCACAACTGGTATGACATTTTCGCCGGCGCCGCTATTGGTATCGTCTTTGCGTTCTCTTCTTACCGCATGACCTACGCCGCCGTCTGGGACTTTCGCTTCAACCACATCCCCCTCAACCGTGGCCAGGCCTTCAGCTACGGCCCTGATGCGGAGCTGTATGATGCTGTGTTCACTCGCAAGGCTGGTTGGGGCTCGCGCGGAGGCGGTCTGCTGCACCGCGAGAAAGATGCCCAAGGCCACCATCACCACCGCGGCGGCGCTACGGGCATGAACGGGGCGAACGGTTACGATGGTGGCATGAACGGCCACAACGGTGTTAATGGCTACGATGCCGGTACGGTTGGCTCTCGCAAGCCAGTTGGCTCCGGCTCTCGCGTTCCTGACCAGATGGTTTAAACTGAATTGGTGGTTACCAACGCATCGTGCAAAAGAGACAGACAAACTGCTAGCTTTGGTGTCGAGGAGTTTTGACTTTTACGGGTAAACGGCCAGTCGAATACCATAATACCCATTACAACATCTTGAACAATACAATTCCCTAGTCTGATCACTATTAAACATGCTTGTTTCTCATATCGTGCTCGTCTTTGTCGAAGAAATTTTAGTTGAGGTGTGATGGTCACTGAAAGCAGTATGTGCCATAAGTTGTTAACCCAACCTTAATATGGCACATATAACACATAGTTATTGGTAGATAGTCACTAGTTATTGATTCAACGGGAGGGCTGCGGGAAGCTGGTGGTTTGCTGCCCAAATTGTCATCTCCGTCATTGGCCTCGTCTAGCCTTTTTACTTGGTGCTGAAACTCGCATTTTCAATCGTTAGAAGGAAACATCAGCTACATATTCAATCACGTCTATGGTAGGATCTCAATAAAGCTTCATCCAGTTTACCGTATTTGGTATGGAAACTATCCTGGGAGGCAAACAAACTTGCAGACTTTCTTTTGCCACCACTTTTCGTCTGTCCTGTTTGAAGTCTCATATTGTTTCCAAGCCCGCTACTTGTGAAATACGATACATCCTTGGAAAAGGACCGAAAGGCCTGAGATCACAACCCCCGCCTTACTCTGTTTAGACTGTTTAAGATGGGCATCGGAATAGCTGTCTCAGGTACCACCGGTGAGCTTAAGGATGGCGAAATGAACTTTCCTGTTGCGGCCCATATCCTGTGGCTCCGCGACAGCTTTTTCTCCAAGCGCCGTGCTTCTTTCGGTGCGAGTAGCCCGAATGCCTCGCGGATGCACGCCGCCTGAGAGGAATTGCGGTTCATCGCCGGATCAGAGCCCGCCTCGAGGAAAGATTGGACGAGTCGTGCCCAGTGTTGTAGACGGTCTCCCACTTCGTGCTCCGCGTTGTTGACACCCTTCCCCTCCGGTCGCTTCTTGGATACTGCAATACAGTTCTGGAGGACGTGGTCCCAGATCGTTCGGCCGTGTTCCATTTGATTCGGATCGGCCCCGGACTGCAGCAGGTCCCGCACCAGCTTTGGATCAGGGACTGGTTCCCAGCTTCCTACTGACGTTGGCTCCTGAAACGAGACGTACTCTTGGTACTTCGTGACCACCTTGTAGAGCAAGGGAATCTCCTCCTGGTCTGCAAAGATGTCCAGCCCCTCCTGTATCCTCAATTTGATGAAGGAATTGAATGGATAGCAGGCGACCAGCTCCAAGAATGTCTCTGGTCGGACCGTTCCGCGCGGGTATGCTGCACACCATTTACTGCGGCCCCCAAGCTTTTCCTCGAACGCAAGTTTGCTTTGCTAATGGTGCTTCTGCATCGTCTTGTTCAATTCATACAGGAGAAGAGGATCCAAAGCGGTGGGGTTATCGACTGCCGCGGCGTATTCCAGGGCATCCGTGGCGAGGCTGGGGAGTGAGCTCCATAAGCTGGAGGGTTCATCCCAGCTCTTGGCAACGAGAATGGCAGAGCAAAGTAGCGGCAGGTTGGGGTCGAAGTCCGAAGAGTTCTTATCGATCACCTCCTTGATATCCCGGCGTTGTAGGAAGTCCCTCACCGTTCGATGGAGGTAAGTTACTACACGTAATTCAGCTGGGGGTGGTTCGGTTTGGTCGATGATATTGCTGGAGTCTGAAACCTGCCGGCTTGATCCACCATCTTCTTCGTCGTCTTCAAGCGGTATGTTCTCGTATTCAGTGTTCGGAATCTCGAGGAAAGCTTTACAACGAGCATTGAGCTGCCTGTTACTATGTTCTACCGGTCGAGTCTTTCTTGCGCGTCCAAAGGCATGGATGGTGCTTGCATTGTGCGCTTGGGGATCTTCGATGTCTCCTCATCCAAAAAGGACAAGCCCAGGGCGGTTAGCCTTCCTCTCGAGGCTTCTGCTAAACGAAACAACTGGCTGGAAAGTTCCCTGTAGCGTGGCTCGATACTATCGAAAATCCTCTCGTAGAACTCTTCAAGGTCGACGGGAAGCTCATCCAGCCGTCTCTGCAGGTCTTCCACGCGGTCGTGATTAGATAGGCCGGCCAGCAATGACCTGATCACCAGTGTTACCCAGAGAAAAACTCCGGCCGACTTTCTGGCAATATCGACGCTCAGATTCATTGCGAAATCTGGCTCTCGACGTTCCAAGACTCTATAGCCGTAGTTTGCCGTTAAAGAGCTGGTGATGTACACGACGATATCCGGGAAAGTGAGGTCCTGTAGCCGGAGACTCGGTTCTTGCTGGAAGGCCTCCTCGAAGACCACCTACGGGCGGCTCGATAAACAAGCTTTGACATTTGGGAACGAGATGGCCTTCCTAAAAAGGTGAATCAGCCAGTCATAATCACCGTCGAACTCATCGAGGCCATCAACAAATAGGCACAACTTGAAGTTGTTGTCTCCAGCACTCCGAGCCAGTACTAGAAACGCCTCTTCCAGCTCAACAGACCCCCACTGGCGCAAATCAGAGCCAAACATTTCGGAGTGCTGCCAACGTTTAGCCAGGACTCGCGGTATTAGCGTCGGTCGTTTGGAAAGAGCGTCGTGAAGAAGGGACCGTGATAAGCCCTCCATGGACATCTGATTCTGCTGGCCGGAATTCCAGAAGTAAAATCTAGTAATGATGAGTGGCAGATCTCTTGACCAATCTGATAGGTAATCCGTGCAGTGAACGTGGTGGATGATGTACTTCATCAGTGTCGACTTCCCAGATCCCGCCTTTCCAGTAATCCAGTAAAGCTTACCAATGTCTCCTTTCAGCCAAGAGGTGAAGTTGGACCAAGGCTTGACATTGGCATTGGGGCGGTTCTGGTCGATCCAGATCCATCGGAACGTCTTCGCGTGTGCTTCTTTGATTCTGTACTCCCGGTCAGGCTGATTATAGAAGGTGAGTTGGTCCAGCAGTTGTCTCTGCATGAGCAATTCTCTCTCTTCGAGGTTCATCTTTGATAGACGGTGCAACACAAGATCCTTGGTATCGATAGGATCAGATGGAATGCTTCTGTGCGTTCCGTTAAATATTCTGAGGATATCAGCCTTGAGTTTGTCCATTCTGTCGCCTCTATCGAATAGCCGAAGGTGCATATTGATGGCGGATATTTGATCTCTTCGGGCCCAGAAATCAGTCATCGAAACATGTTTTGGTAGAATCTACTACTGAGTAACATACCTCATTGAGACGAGTAGTGCAGTATGAATTCCCGTGCGGTACTGTTTAAGGCGATATCGGAGCTCCTGGATCTTCCCTTTTGCCCAGACAGTTTTCAAAGCATCGATAATGCCCATCCATCTGTTTTGCGTCCTTCGAGCCTTGACCATGTTCAAGGCCTCAAGAAGGTCCACTGCCACCTTTTCGCAAGCTGCACCCAGAACATTGATGTTCGTTGGTGTGCCGGAGCTTAGAGATAGCTTCTGAAGCTGGGCGGGCAAGTTGTCATCCTTGTTGGTGTTGTCGGAGATTTGCTGAATGAGACGGACGAGGTTCTGAGTCACCGCTTCGAGGTCGCAATGCTCGACGGTGGCGCCACTGGCTGATTCGTAGATCTCCCGGCCTTCTTTTACCAGTTTTGCCGTGAACTCGATGAACTGAAGGATGCTTGCGGCTAAGCTGACCGCATTGACGGGATCCATGGCTGCTGCGATGCCTTCTATCACAACACAATTCGAAGGAAGAGCGCCAGACGGAAGACCGGGGGCGCGGGGAAAGGATGAAAGAATGACGAATTTCAAGCGGGGTTCGAGAAAAGTCGCACTGTTTTTTGACTGCACACCCTGCGAAGAGTAAGCGTTGATCATGAGGCTGCAATGCAACTGGTTGGTGGCTATGCAGGCTGGAGGCAAACAGGGCGTTCATTGACAACCAGTCAATCCCGAGCAAGGCTTTCTAAGCCACCTACTAATGCTACTGTAGTTACGCGATTGTCGAATGAGACGAAACCACCCTGACGTTGGCCTCATTTGACAAGTTCCTCGACTGGTTAACTGGCACGCGGGTGACAAAATAACAGGGACACTCTAGAAAATACCACCCAATTTAAGCACCCTACAGACATTATTATAAATAAGGACATAGTATTTTATATCCCCAAGCTAACCATCATTAATTCAGGTTTATTTCAGTATTAAAATCGTATTTTTCCGTGCTGGTTTGGTCTAGATCTATTCAATGGAAGTAGTAGTGTTTTCAAAAGTGTCCCTGTTTTTTTGTCACCCGCGTGACTGGCTAGGACAAGTGTATGGCTGGAGGCCTTTTCCCCAGTGTATGGGGTTTCCCACAGGGCGTTCTAGTACCAGGGTTTGTAGTAAGGCTAGAAGCAAAGGACATCATTTGTGATCACTCCAGAACGAGTAGGGGGGTGGAATACCTAGGTACTAAAAAGGGCGTCCGTCTCATGTTTTAGAAAAACCCGGTATACTGTTACGGCCAGCCTTCTGACAGTGAGGGTATGTTAACAGAAGCTGAGGTTTGACGCTGTAAACAGTACTGTAGGG